>VWPW01002927.1:40582-52091 GCA_013389825.1 Crypturellus undulatus | reverse complement strand
TTTCCTCTCTCTTTCTTTCTCCCTTTCTCTTTCTCTCTCTTTCCATTTTATTTTTCTTATTTAAAGACTATCATCATATATTTTCTTTCAGCATTTTTTTCTTCATCCTAACAAGCCCATAGTGCATTTTCCTAAACCTCTGATCAGTTCTGTGGCTTTGGCATAGACTGTTTCTGGATCTCTTTGCTCTGGTAGCTTGCTTACTTTTTTTCTGGAAATATTAGTGCCAGGACAGAACCAGAGGAAATGGCCATAAATTGAAGCATAAAAAGTTCCATGGGAACTTAAGGAAGAACTTCTTGACGGTGAAGGTGACAGAGCACTGGAACAGGCTGCCCAGAGAGGTTGTGGAGTCTCCTTCTCTGGAGATCTTCAAGACCCGCTTGGATGCAGTCCTGTGCCACGTGCTCTAGGTGGCCCTGCGTGTGCAGGGGGGTTGGACTAGATGACCTCTAGAGGTCCCTTCCAACCTTAGGCATTCTATGATTCTATGACAGTGGAGACAGCACTTCAGTTGTACCTTTAGTGATGTTAACTAGAGCAGGAGGATGACTTCCCAGGTCTTTTAGGCTGTTCTCCTGTAGACAGACACCAGCACAGTGACTGGGGATTTTTATAATGATATGATACTATTGAGTTACATTGAGTTTGTAACCTCTCAGAACTACTGTCTGCAGCTGACTGATCTCCTGTATCTGTGTTATTGGTAGTCCTGCCTGCCTGCAGTTCCTTGCATTTCTTTTTTTCTGTTGCATTTTTGCTTTAATACTCCTGAACATTTCTCCACTTTGTTTAGATTGTTTTGAATTCCAGTACTGGTCTGCAACATCCAGTTCCCTCCAGCTTCATATCACTTTCTGTTTTATTAAACACACTTCAGGCACAAACTGTAAATACTCTGTGTACCAGAGCAGCAGCGCTGTATTCTCCATGCTCTAGGTTGTCATTATGTTTAGGAAGAAGGATGTTGCTCCTGATGCCTACAGAAGAAATTGTGAGCATGTGCAGAGTGATCACTGGGGAAGAGACTGGCAGGCAAGAAAAACCATGAAATACACTTCTAAGGTTTTAGGCTTAATCCAACCATCCAGGACAGTATCACAGCAGAATTTCCTGCAGAAACAAGTAGCCAGTAAGTAATAATCACTTGGGGAGGCTCTTGTGGCGACCTCAAGACGCAGAGTTCTGGTATTCTGTTAATGGCAATATACCAAAGCTAATCTCGTTTGTTAGCAATGGGTGTCAGCTGGCCTGAAACCAAGTAGTGAGGAATTTTATTTTATTTTATTTTATTTTATTTTATTTTATTTTATTCTATTCTATTCTATTCTATTCTATTTCTTCTACCCAACACTTTGTCAAGTTCTCTGCATCTCTCAGCTGGAAGACAAACTGTGAAGGCAGAGATATAGATGAAGAAAATTATAATTATACTTGTACTGAGCGATAGACTTTTTGGGGTTCTTCAGTCTGATAAAATCCTGTGTTTTGGAGAGTAAATGTTTCATACCAGTTACAGGGTGAGCTCCCATAACCTTTCCTATCTGGCAGGTTCTGGTTCTATTCCAGAGATTCTTATTGCTACAGCATTTTTTTTTTTCAAAATGTTTCTTTATCTTAGCTGCCACTTTTTAAAGATAATGCAGCAGCAGTCAGAGATTTATTGAGGTGAATAGCTCTATTGTGTCATAATTTCCCCACCTCACTGGCATTTTCAAGGCAATTTTTTTCTCATGCTGGACTATAATTAAGGGGTGAGAAGGCAGTTTTCTGTTAGTGCTTCTTACTGAGATTGAGAAATGCTTATGGTAAAATCAGAAAGATGTCCTAGGAATCCTCCTTGTCACAGCAATTGACTTTTCTTTATTGCCTCTTATGTTTGCTAAGTTGACCAAAAGTTGACCATAGCACACTGCCATTTCATATTGACAAAAATATGAATTCAAAGAGTAATTTAAGACCCCAGGGTCCAGTGAATCCAGTATTTCTGGCATTCTGCGGCTGACTTGCTATCAAGATAAGATAGCACTGTCATCCATTAAAAAGGAAATGGAAAGAAAGTGATTAGAAATCATTTATGCTCAGGTACTGTCACTGAAGACGGTATTTATTGATGTTGAAATGGCAGTCTTGAAGAAAGATATTTTTTGGGGGGTTGGTTTGCAGGACAGGAATGGCTTCCAGCTGGCAGCACTATTCTGCTTCAGGTGCCACTCCACACAATAGCTTTAATTGTCCAGTGTAGCTGGATTCTTGGGCCCACTGATCTGTGTTTTCTCCAAGACTGCCAAACAGACTATCAGCTAAATCCCTTTGTTGAGATAAAGACTTTCATTACATAGATGCTCCATTTTTTAAGGAGACCAAGATTTCTATTTAAGCCAACAGTCACCGGGCACACACTTTCTCTGCTACTCGATTTTATCTCCTGTATACAATTCCACTCTTCAATTTGAAGAGGTAACATTCTTCATGAGTTTTCTTCCAGGCCCTCAAATCAACAGGGAGAGCTTTCAAACACATTTTTGAAATAGATTTGCTATATGTTTGATGTCTGGCATGAGGTATTTTGTGCAGAAGATGTTTGTTTCATTGCTTCAAGATGGCTAAATTCTAATTAACATTTGCAAAGTTAGGCCCACAAAAATTAAAAACCAGGACTGAAGCTACCTGTGCCACTTTAATACCACTCCCAGTATGCATGTGCTATGATACACAATCGCTTATTGTATAGCTATATACGAATTTTCCACACGATGCCTGACTCATTCAGTCAGTAAGACTGGCATCTAGTTAATATGCAGACCCTTGGTACTCCATGCGGTCCCATAGTCGATAATCCATCCCCCAGCATTCTGAACAGGCACGCAACCACCTTCCCAGGACAGGGAGGGAGGGAGTGGGGGAGAAGGGAGCCGCCATTCTCTGGTGGTGCAGTAGGCTCAGCTGCGAAAAGGCTCTCCTAATTCTAGTGCAGGGTATCCGCAGAGGAGGCTGCAGGCAGAATTACGGTGCTTTAAGGCAAGCACATATTACTCTCCCTTCATAGGCAAGGGCTCATTCACTCCATGGCGCTCAACGCGGCTGAGCGTAAAACAGGAATCCCACTGGCAGAATTCATTTCTCCCCAGCATGATTCACTGCCACGACAAATCTGTCCTGTTCACGGAGAAGATGACTTATGGGCCATGCAATATCAGAAGGCACGTGTGGCCAAGCAGGGTGACTTTAAAAAATCTGTACATGACCTGAAATTCTAGCCTTAACTGTTTAGATCTTAATAGCTATTTTTACATGTTTGCCAGTGCATAGCAGATATATAATTTAGGTATGATTATTTTGTTAAACACAGTCTTCACAGCTCATGTCTCCTGAACTTTTCCTTTTTAGTTTTTATTTTCACCTACCCACTCACTATGGCATTGTTATTTGATTTATAACTATAACACCACTGAGGAATGGTATAAATAGTATATGGTATAAATCCTTTACATGTCATATGCTCTCTTTCTGATATCTAACTAATAATTAGAACCAGAAACTTATTGTGCAGCCTCATATTATTATGTTTTGCAGAGCTTCTGAATAAGATACTTCTTGACTCAGATTTGGTGCTTTGTCACAGCTTTTTTATGTACTTCACTGTATTCAATACAAAACAAATCTCCTCTTTTAGTTCATTTAATGCAGCATACAGAGCCACTCAGGAGAGAATGATTTAAAAGCAGTGACACTTACAGCATGTATTAATGTACTCCAGGCTGTTGTTCAAAAACACATACTATCCTTTCACTGATATATAGTCTGCATGAAAAGATGAAAGCTCATTTCATTCATCATGCAAGAGCTAGACACAAATTAACAAATACATGTATTGTCTGCAAATATATGTCTGTAAATAGACAGAGAGAGTACAATGTGAAGGTCAGGGATACCACAGGAGTGTACACATCCATTTTGGTGGGCAGGATTTTAAGCATATCCACTAAAATTAATTTTGTAAATTGAAGAAAAAAAATGAAAGAAATAAATGTTTTGGGTCTTTTCCTATATCCATACCTCATATTATACACCAGTTTTAGCTTTTGCCAGAGGACAGACATCACTGATAACTATTTGTAATAACCTGTTCTGTTATAGTGAGGCTGTGATTTACCTGTGTGCACAGTCGGTGTCGGTGTGTGGTTAGCTGTGCAAACCCCCTGTGAAGCGAGATTGCTACAGGAGCTAGGGAACACTGCAGATCCTCACAGAGCAGCTGAAGCACATCTCCGTCAGCACCACGTGTCCTGAGAACCAACGATAGGGATCTGCCAGGTGGTAAAAACTTGAAGTGAAAATACCTGATAAAAATGCTGTTGGCAAGATGTCTGCTGGTAACCAAAGAACTGTACTTCGGGGATGGTGTCTGTGGAGCATTCGTTACCATCTGATCCATGAGACATAGAGCTACCGGAGCCCAATTGTCTACACGCCCACGTTTTAGAGTTTCATTTTCCGATGCTCATAAGCAGCAGGCATTGACTAAATGTTTTCGGGAGGCTGAAACACACTGAATGCCCCTTGTATGTGCAGGTTAACTGATGCTACTGAGAGATGAGCTAATGCTGCAGTCTGGTGCTTGCTGAGGATATTAATAGTAACTCACTTCTCCGTTCGTCGTAGCTGGCTGGCCATGAGTAGTGTCGTCGACGTGTGGGAAATCACAAAGGCCCCTGTGGCCCTCCCTGTGACAGACACTGGCCTGGCCTAGCTTCTCTCCTGGCTGCTTCCAGTCATCATGACCCAAAAAGGAGCGCAGGCTGAGGACAGAGAGCAGGGCCAGCAGCAGTGCTGGGATGTCCAGATGCCCATGGGTCTGTGTAGGCAGGGAGGAAGACAGCTGTCTCTACAAGAATGCATATTGTAAGTTAGATACATACCTGCCTTATGGGATAGATACACACAGATGGATTCATCATCTTTTTAGACCAATGATTGTCAAAGATTTCTGAGCATTTAAATCGGAAAGAGCCAAGCTGGTTTGATGGAATACTTAGATAAAGAGAAGTTGCAACTATGTGTACATCATAAACTGAGCCTCTTGCAGATCTAGAAATTACTGACACAGGGTTAGCCTCAAGAGCTCGCTGAGAACTGCCTGATAAATATGCTGATTCCATGCAATCAAAATCATAGAAAAAACTGCTATTTCTTCTGATGCATTTTACCAAGCAGCCTGTATGTAACAGGTCTCCCGCATCCCAAGGGCCCTCTTGCCCAGTAGCCTCGTATCCTTGTCAGATCAGATGGTCCCCATGAGCCCATATAGCAGCCCCAGCAAACTGGGGGTGCCTTGGCTCAACAGGCTAAAGAGGAGCTCTTCTCTCACTTTGCCCTTTTTGCAGAGAGTAATCTGGGAAAGTGATAGCCATTTGGCTCCAGCTGCTTCAGCCCATGTAGAGAGAAGAATAATTCATTAAGATGAAACAAAATTAGAGAGGGAAAAAGGAATATGTGCTTATAGCTGGAACTGGAAAGAACTGGAATATGAATAAAATGAGTGAGAATAAAGTACATGGAAATACTGCCTTTTTAAAATAGAGCCTCAAGATAGCTCTAGATTGTATCTCTAGCCTGTGGTCCAATCTCCTGTGGTCGCACACTATCCCATTTATCATCTCTTCACGCACATTTTCTTGTTTGGCTGGTGAAGTTGGTAAGAAAATGACATCCACAATGAGATTGCCTTTAGTTCCAAAACAGGTGAATGACTGCATATAATCTAGGACAATGGGATGAGTTTACACAGTTTTTATGGAAATCGGGCGGAATTCAGTGAGATTCGCTTTGCACAGCACCTGTCCTCTATCCTTGCAACTATGTTGTTATTTATAGGTCTATCGCAGACTCCACTTTGGCGACTGGGCTTTCCCCTGCTGTATGAACCCTTCCGTGGTTCAGCACCCATCTCGCTGGGTGATTGAATGAGGATCTAGCACCTCAACCCAGATTTTAATGTTATTTAGATATCCACAGACACAGGTGGGCTCCTTTTGAGCTTGTCTGTCTTAAGGCTCTTTCTCCTCTGCCTCTGGGTTCCTTGTTTGGTTTCTCACTTTATAATACTAAGGTAAAAAAACAACATTCAAAGGGCTGCATGCAGTATAGTGTATTCTAGAGTTGTTATTTAACTATTAAATTTTCTTTTTGACTCACACACTATGCCTACAGTTAAAAAATGTCTAGATGTAGTTTCCTTATATGTATAAAACAAAGATTTTTTTTTTAAAAGGACTGTTAAATTACCAACACATTTCCATTACTATAATACTACCCAAACTGCATTCTTAAAGCAATTTATCCTTACAATGCCACTATGATATCAGAAAGTATTTTATCTCTATTTTAAGGATAGGAACTCAAATGGAAAATAAATGCACTGCTCCAGACCAGACAGACAGACGGTGAACTGCAAAAATAAATGTGGGTTTTCCAGGACCCTTGCAACTTTGTAGCCACAACAACCACCTTCTGTATTGGCCACAATGCGCTGATCCGAGCCACAACAGGAGAATGTGGAGAGGTAGAAGAGAGTAAGATTTGGTGCATTCATTCAGTGCAGCTTTTCAGCGCAGTTCTTTTTAAAAAAGGTTTGTTTCACCTCAGATGTGACTAGGGACCATATACATTATAGGCATGAAGGGTGCTTTTGACACCATAAATCGAGATGTTTGCTAGAATTAGAGAAGTCACCACTGTAAAAAATCAATGTAAATAAGATTTAAATCAGGCTAACTTCTGCTTCCTGTTTAAAAGATGTGGCAGCAGAGCTATGAGATCCCCATCAGTTTCAGTTCAGTCACAGATTTTTTATTTCTGCACTTTTTACATCTGCACTATTTGGATAAAATCTTGGTTGAGGCACTTTTTCCTATGTTCATGTTCTGGAGGGAAAATAAAGCAGAGAAACCTATCAAATAGCTGGTTCATATCGGCACTTCATTCTAAGTATTTGTGAATTTTTTTTGTTTTCTAAAGCCCAGTTTTGCACTTCAGTGAATAACGGGTTCTTCTAGAGTCCTAAGGGTTTTGCAAAGCCCTGTTCTGCCCTCAGTCATGTACAAACCCTTTGGACTCAGTGTGTCATGCCATAGAAGGAAAACTATTATCATTCTGACTTAACTCTCTCTCATGCATGGTCTAATGCTGTATAGTTTGTGCAAATCAAAAGGCAAATCTGCCTTTAGAAACACATTTGAATTCAAATTGATTTAGTTTGATATGCCTCATTACTGTTTTAAAGGCATTTAAAATATGCACACATATGCATATGCACACATATGCATGTATACATCCAGAGAAAAGTATGATGTTAGACTCCAGAATTTTGGGTTATATTATGTCTTTCTTACAGTATGAATCAAGTGAAAGAAAAAAGTAGCTGAAAATTTCAAGGATTGTAACATCTGATTGTGAGAATGTTTGCTTTAAGGAAATGTGTCTTCCTGAAGACATACATTTTTATAGCTGTTGGAAGGATTATTTATTTTGGTAAAATCTAGCTGAAAATCCAAAATTAGCAAATGAATGACTGTATAAATGCTATACTTATTTGAACAGCCATCCTTCTGCTCCTTCTACAGAGAACAAGGCAGATTCATCATTCATGCAGTCTTATGGGAGAGGGATTCCCAAATCAATTCCATCATAGAAGAAGCAGTGGTGCTCAAAATATTCAGAACAGATGATACTTTTTTTTAGCTTTAACATACTTACTTTTGAGAACTTCAGAGAAGGACTGTGGAAAAGCAACATTGGTGCTGAATCACGCCTCAGAAACCCAAATATGATGGAAAATTGGTAAGTGCCACACAGGCACATTTAAGATACAACTTGCATTTCCCTTCCTTATGTCACAACATCCCCCATATATTGCTTTGGCATGCAGGTTGCAGGTACTCACTACCAGCAAACAAACTGAATTAAATTGCATATGACGATTCTTGATACTAAGAGAGTGTTTATTCTGAATGCAGATGACAGAAAATAAGTATTATGAGAGGAAATGAATAACATCCCTGCATTAAAGAAAAGGCACCTTGATTCATTTGCAGAGCATCCTGAGTTATGGATATCCTCTGGTTGGAGGATTATCTGTGACTGGGATGCAGAGTCAGCTCAAGACTGGCAGGACTTGTTAGGTCAGGTGGTATGGACATCCCACACATCTTCCAGGGACAGTACTAATCCAGAAATAGTACTTTTTTTTGTGCATTAGCCATAACCTGTGGCAGTCATAAACTGTCGTCATGAAGAGACACACAGGTTGCGCTATGCCATGTTCTCACAAAGAGGAGCTACTTTCAGAATAAAAACAGCCTCTGTTCTTTCCTACATTATGATCTCTCAAACCTAATGGTTGCCTGCTGTGACTGATCTCATCACTAGCGAGCAAAAAAAATAACTTGAACTTCATATAGCAAAGAATATTGCTGCTGACACTTTCTAGCCAGAGCAGTCAACCAGTGTATATGTGAAACAGTCATAATTACAGGTTTGCATTGAAATCTATTGACTCATTTGCTGTGCATTTTCCCTAGTCTTCCCGATAGATTGTCACTACTCTATTTCCCCTTAAATCTAGATGCATGTAAGTGGAATCCTGATGATTTACAAAAAGCGATGGTATTTTTAGTGTAAAAGTATCATTAGGTCTGGTTCATATATACAGCAGAGGTCTTTGCTGCTTCTTGCATAGCAAAAATAGGCCAAAGCGTATGAGAATATGTTCCTTACTCTTTGATGTTTGTGATCCAGCTCAGTTCTTTCCGAGTGTAACACAGGACATTTGTTTTTGTGTCACAACATTGCTATTGGCTTTTGATTTGCTCTAATGCTGTTTACTGCTGTTGTGCTAACAGTGAGTTACTGCTTCCATCAAGACTGAAATGAAGTATATAATAAATAGCTACAAATAGCACACATTTCTGTTCACATCATGACTGAATTCAATGAACTGTACAGAAATTTTTATATTCCTTAGGCAAAATGAGTCATTTTTGCATTCTTCTCTTTGAATGGACATAGCGACCCATCTTACTGACACTAACTGTTTCTATCAGGGAGACGCTTGATTTTTAGCTGTACGGATGATAGTGTCAAGAATTCGGAATCTGGACATTGAATGAAACTCTCTGTCTATGATGCTAGATTTTCTTGATACACTCCCTTGAGAATTTAACAACAAAGTGTCAGCTTCATTTACAGCCACCCCCACTACCAATCCTCTTAAAACAAACAAACAAACAAAAAAAAAACTTAGCATCAGTTTATTCTTACCTCTGCAGTGAGAAGCAATAACTCTTCCAGCTGCAGCAGAATTCCCCTGGTACAAAATATTTCTGCAAAAGTACTTCTGCAAATTATTCCATGCACATAAGACACAAAATCACTTACAAATTCCCTTTATAATATGAAATAAAGTTTTTGTTTGTTGTTTGTTTGTTTTTTAGTATGTTAGCTTAATTGAAGAAATACCTATTTGGACATATCTATTTGTATTTTCTGTTAACAATCTATTCCCTGTAGCAATGTTTGGATTTTGGAAGATGGACAGTGGGAAGGCAACTGAATGTGTAGTTTGTAAATTCAAAATTCTGAAGTTTGGAAAGGCTCATTAACAGATCTTTTACAAATTATATTTTTTGTAGAATCAATATAGTGAAGATATCAGAATTGAGAATATTCTGGATGTCTTTTAATCAACTCCTTTGTGCTTCATGACAGTATAAAAGAAATAGATTTGGAACAATTTTGAATCACTGCCAATATCAATACCCTTTGTTTCACTTTGTTACTTCACTGTCAGTTCAAGAGTTCATCCAAATTATTTTCACTGTTCAGAAAAAAAAAAATGGCAAATGACACTTGGAACCAGAGCAGCTGATGATTGTTTCACAGTGAGAAATTATTATTCAGTGTTATTCAGAAATCATTATTCAATTCCATTGGTATTTTCAGTTTGTTTATATCATGGGAAATCTGGTCAGTGTCTACAGTAAAAGGTCTTAGGTCTTATTATAGGGATGCTACCAGAAAGAGATGATGAGGATTTCACCTCATCCTGCTCTCTCCCCTTTCCTACTAGTGCTGACTGACATAGCAGACAATCTTGTAGCGGCCCGGACTTCAAGCATCGCAATAGATGTATCCTGACCTTACGTGAACAGTCATGTGTGCTGAAAGTGGAGCTCCTTCCAGTCAGCCTCCAGTGACAACACCGTTGAAGCTCCCTCAGATGCCAATGGAAAGTATGGAGGATTGTTGCTGTGTGTTCCTGTTGTTGCTGTGTGAGTAACCTGTGGCAGGCTATTTACTGACAGAACGCTGTTTTTCTGCTCTGTGTGTCCATATTGGGTAGGAGATTCATCACATTTATCAACTTCCTCCGGTGGCACTGGAGATGCTCAACTCAAGGCACGAACCCCTCATGCCCCAAAGAGGAATTTCTCCATTGATTTCTGGCCTCCTTCCATGGAGCACAGCGATACATAACAGTGAGGATTTAGAATGTTGACAGATCTGAGATCTGAGGTCCTGTGTTCCAGGACCCTCATCAAATATCAGCCTAGAAGAATTCCATCAAATTTCAAAATGAAAGAACAAGTAAACTGTGGACATCGGGCAGAAATTCTTTTTTAAGAAATTCTAATTTCCTGTAGCTGACTGCTTTTCTCTAAAAAGAGACTTCTACTTAAGAAGTAGTTCAGCCAAATAACAATTTTCAAAAGGCATTTTCCTCAGACTATGCTCTATCCACACTTGGACGCTGGGAATACCCATGCCACCAAACACACATTTCAGTAATCAGTTCTTAATTCTACCTTTTCTTCCTACCACATAACACAATGGATTTACTCTGGAGCAGTTACCAGAAGTTGCATTTCTATGGAGCCTGACCAAAAGCAGAGGCATTTTTTACTGCGAAATGTGAGGATTTTAAACTTTGGCAAGTGCATCTATTTATAAGTGAGTTTGGTCTGTGCAATGCGGAAGGAGCAACAGTGTTTCTTGACAGACCATAACGCCCAGACGCCCACATCAGGGTAACCACCTAAGGGGAAGCAGGAAGGGGGCTTTTCCCCTTCCCCTGCTTCGCGGCGGGTATCATAGGATGTGGCCATGGCTGAAGGACACTCGGCTCGCTGAGGCTCGCGTTGGTCGCATGTTTCCCCACCGTACGACAAGGTGAGCAGTTTGTCCTGGGAGAGCTGCTGGCGGCGGGTATATTTGACTGGATATATTTTTGAGTGAAATATAAGAGGAAGGGGAGATGTCGCGTTAAGCGGGCCCGCAGCTACTCCCCTCTCCCAAGGGTCACACTCCCACTGAACCAACCGCCGCCAGGGGCCCAGAACGGGCGCCTGTTCCCCGCGGGACAAGCCACCTTCGCGGCACCTCCGCCCTCGCCGGCGAGGCGAAGCCGCCGGGGTCCCGCGGAGACCCGCGCCCGGGGCGGCGGCGGGCC
>VWPW01002927.1:0-40505 GCA_013389825.1 Crypturellus undulatus | reverse complement strand
GGCAGCGCAGCCCGCTCGCGGAGCCCTCCGCTCCGGCGCGAGGCGGCGGCGCCCCGGCCGCGGTGAGTAGCGGCGCCCGCCGCCCTCCTCCCTCCCTCCCTCCCTCCCTCCTTCCCTCCGCCGGCGGCGGCGGGGTCGCCCCTCGAGGCGCGACCGTTATTAACGGGCGTTGCTAACGGGCAGCGCGGCCGTTGGCGGCGGGGCGCGAGCGGGAGGGAGGTGGCAGTGGATCGAGGGAAGGAAAGGGCGAGAGGAGCCCTGGAAGGGGCGAGCTGGGGGAAGCTCCTCGAGGGGCGCGAGCAGCGCCTGCCCCACGGTACTTTGGAGCGAACCTGGCGTGACGGAGAGGGGGCTTTGAGGTAAAGCAGCGGCGTGTGCGGCTGCACAGTGTAGGAAATGGGTGTAGCGCTGCTGGACGGTGTTGGCTAGTTGGAAGATGTGGATGTTGACCCTGTATCTTAAAAAGATGTGCCGCTTTTTTGCTGGACTTCCTTAATTTGCTTCCAAGAAGAGCACTGTAGAGCACAACTGCAAGAGCTGAAAAGATATGGGTGCTGTGGGCACCCAAGGTGGGCCCGTTGTCTGGCAGACTGCAGCTCCTTCCATGCACCCTGCCTATGTTATTCCCTCCCTACACAGCTGTGTTGCTTTAACTTGGCACCGTGGTTGGCCACATAAGCTTAAAGTGATGTTTTTTGTCCAAAGTCAAGCAGTATTTATTTATTTATTTTAAAGTGCTGCGGTTACTAACGCCAGTGGCAAAATGGGGTCTTTGTTGGCCAAATGGAACACTGTATTGGACAGTGTTTTCCATTTTAAAAGGAGACATAGGTCTTTTAATGTGGTGAAATGCTCATAATTTTTGTTGATGCTCTTTTCTGTCAGACTGCTTTCATACTTTTATCCACAGAAATGTAGATCTTCTTTGGGATAAATCTGCAGTCTAATCCGTAGGCACAGCTGTCCTGTACAGATCTTGTATCAGAGCATAAACCCTTATGTTTTTTACGGACTCAGAAGCTGTAAGTTGTAGCAATGTAGAGTACTGTAAGGCAGCCCACTTAGAGGAACTGACTTTTTTTTTTTTTAAAATCCCTCTGTTGAGCACTGAGCGATAAACACGCAAATAAGGAAGTTTGAATGTTCTTAGTATTCTGACAGTTTTCCTGTGGGGGAGAAAGATCATAGTTTGGTGAAGATAAAATAATTTGGGCAAAGGGTTTAGAATAAGTTAGCATAAGAAAAATGGCTGATATAGAAGAAAGCAAATAATTGCTTCAGTTTTCACATTCAGTTTAAATGACTACAAAATCTCAAGAACAAATACAGTTAAAGTGTTCTGGTTTTGTTTCTGTTAAAAAATATTAACGTCCTTTACAATCAAAGGTAGCTCTGCAGCTCTTACATTTTCATGTTGTTGTGGTTATAATGATATAAGAGGAGCAGAATTTGATCTGAAGTCTCAAGAAGACAAAAGCTGAACTTATTTTTAGAAGCAGCGAACAGGTGTCTTTTAAAAGGTTGTGTTGAGCAAAAAAAAAGGATTCTAAATGGCTGATAGTAAAATTATAAATTGGATTTAAGCATCTTTAACAATATGGATGGAAAAATTACTCTTCTGTCTGTTATTTTGAATCTGCCTCACCCAGGACATTGGAAGCAGAAGTTGTTTCTGAAATGCATGTGTGGTCAGAGGGCATGGGATCACAACGATCCTTTTATGGGCAATATACACTTCTTTTTTCCGTACGAATACTTTCCCAATACACAATATTTGACTGTCATCTCTGAGTCTGAGGTACTGCTGATTTGAACATGGCGGTTACAAGAAACTATTTGCTATAGAATCTGGATGTGCTGTAGCGTCATCCCTTTCACGAGCTTTATAGACTTTTGGATCAGTATCTGTGTAACACACATGAGACAGGCTGGGCCAAAATCTGCTTGCAGTCGAATGTGCTTAGTTCCAGAATAACACAACAGAAAAGAGGAACTCGTCTGCTTTTGTATCGTAATTGCAAAGACTACAGTGCATATCTTTGAATCATGTAAGAGTTACCAACATACCATTTGAACAAGCCATACTACTATGGCTACCAAACTACTTTTGTACTTAAAGGTAGGAATGTGCTTCAGTGAGTTACTGCACTGGCGCTCAAATTCTTGCACCATTCAAAGAACACATTTCTCCAGTTCCAGCACAACTGATACTATTTAAAATCTCAAGCTGGTCTTGCAGAAGTGTGTGAGTATTAATAGTGATGTTCAGTCATAGCAATGAAAAATTCTTACCTTGCAAGGATCTGCAGGATCAGGTTCTTAGTTTTTCACTTAGGCAAAAATAACATTCTATTATAGTCTATCTATCAAGTGTAACAAACAAAATTTAATAGTAGTCTTACTTGGCATTTGACAGAATAATTGAGGAAGGAGATGGTTCACCTGATGTGTCAAATGGCATTTATAAAACACTATTACAGAAAAATATTATTTCCCAATATTTATAGTTTAACTTGATTAATGGCCTTATTTATTCTCATGAATGAAACTATCTTAAATTTTGCTGGTTCAGACTCTATTCTGGTATGCAGCATAGCGCATTACACAATTGTTAGAATTTGTTTTGGTCATAGTAAAAATATTTTGATCATAAAGTTGATAGCTAACATTTGCATTTTCCTTTTGTAATTTCAGGTTTCAGCAGCAAGATTACATAGTGATGCAGTGTAGTGTGCTTTTATGCTTTTCATTTTATAACACAAAGAGCACTGCGGAGGCACAGAATTAAGCAGAAGAACTGAGAAAGAAAATATTTTTCTTGCGTTATAGCTGAAAACGCTTGACCACTGACTTCTGCTTTGCTTGTTGGCAATGAGGAAACTTTAGCACTGCAACTGCCAAAAGTTGTGAAGGAGTTTGTATTCTCCTTCATCAGAAGAGATGAATCCAGGCTTGCTGAAAGAAAGGATAATTTATAAACTTTCATAATGTTTAACACAAAATATGATCTGCCTCAGAAAAATAAAATTCTGTAGCTTGTCTTCACATTCCAAAGTTAAAATTAGGTTGTAACTTCCTGTCTTCTGTGTACATGCAGTGACTAAGTGGTCACTTACTTAGGCATGTATTTACAGTAAGAAGGAAGGAAAGGGAAAAGTATTTCTAAGACCTTATGGGATCCTTAGTTCTGTGGACCGTCTGGGGACATATAAAATGTTGCATCCTCACTATTGTACCAGATACTAGAACAATTGCAAACTAAGAAAATATAGAGCCTAAGTAACTTGTATGCAGAGGTAGGATACAGACTACTGCTCTGTGCAGTTTCACTATCAGTCAGTTTGTAGCTAGCTCATGTTGGGAGACATTAAGCTGAACAGCTAGGAATACCATGTCTTTTCTTTGCTTTTGTCCTAGTTTACTTTGAGACTTTACTGTTCTTCAGAACAGATAAGGGATGCTCAGTGTCCTGAGTGCACAAAAAAAATGCATAAAAACTCTTCCTTTCAAGACTCAAGGAGATAGTGTAAGGATCTTCCAAATCCAGTGCTCCATAGAGGTAAGATGTGAGGTCATGAGAGCTTTTGCAAAGCTCTTTTGTGGCATGGTAGATCATAAATCCAGCCATGCTAGTGAAGCAACTGTTAGACTAGGGAGGGAGTTTAATTTGACAGGAATCACAATTGTGTTTGGAAGCAGCTGGAAAAAACCACAAGCAATAATTACAGGAGGAAGAACAAAATACATACAAGGGGAAAAACACAGAATTATATAAATATCTTAATATTATCAAGTTCAAAGATACAGTTAAACTATTTTGTAAAATACTTTAAATCCTTATATTAAGCAACAGATCGGACAAAATGAGTAAAATGACTGGGAGTCATCGTCTTATGCAGCATCCACAACTGTCCTTCCTCACCCTCCAGGATAGCCTTTCTTATTTTTCTTTTTTTCCCCGAGGGAAAATAAATAATTTGGAGATCACATAATCACAGAATGGTTGAGGTTGGAAGGGATCTCAAAAGATCATCTAGACCAACTGCCCTGCCTCAGCAGGGACACCCAGAGCATGTGGCACAGGGTGGCATCCAGGCGGGTTAGGAAGATCTCCAGAGAAGGAGACTCCACAGCCTCTCTGGGCTGGCAGCCTGTTCCAGGGCTCTGTCACCCTCAGAGGAAAGAAGTTCTTCCTCACATGGAGGTGGAACTTCCTGTGTTTCAACTTACGCCTGTTACCCCTTGTCCTGTCACTGGCCACCATGCAGAAGAATTTGGCCCCTTTCTCCCTACAGTCACCCGTCAGATATGTGTACATATTGATCAGATCCTGTCTTAGTCTTCTCTTCTCCAGGCTAAACAGGTCCAGCTTGTTTAGTCTTTCCTCATAAAACAGATGCTCCAGTCCCTTAATCTTTGTGGCTCTGCATTGGCCCCTGTCTAGAGGCTGCACATCCCCTGTGTGCTGGAGAGCACAGAACTGCACACAACACTCCCAAGTATGGCCTCACCAAAGCTGAGTAGAGGGGCCCGACCCTCTCCCTTGACCTGCTGGCAATACTCCCTGATGCAGGCCAGGATCCCATTGGCCTTCTTGGCCACAAGGGCACATTGCTGACTCATGGTGACATTGAGATGTCAGCATAGAACCTGTAGAAGTCAGTGCAGCTACTCTTAGCTAAAACTAGTGTGACTGCAAGCAGAATTAGACCTTTGGGATGACATGTCTAAAAAGCTAAAATGCTCAACCACTAAGCTCTGTTTTTAGTCGTTTGGATTCCAAAAGCGACTCTGCAACTTTCAGAAGAATTAATCTCGGTTTGAAACAATGTCTTGATATTTTTCAGAAACTGATTTTCCTTTTTCTTTCTCTTTTTTTCTAGTAGGAGTTCATTTCTTAATTTTAAAAAAAATAGTCTTGAAAACTGATGTTAGAAACTGGCCTTAACTGAAGATGCATTTTCAATGCTCTTGAAAAATACAGTAGAGTGAAATTTGAATCATAGTATCCTTTTCAGAGTTTCATTTGGAAAGAAAGAAGCGAAAAGCAATCTGGCAGGTACATTAAACAGGTATGTGTGAATAAGCTCCTCTGGGAAACTCAGCCCAGATTTGCTAACCTGAATCAAGACTAATGTACTAGTAACTAATGTACCCCATGTAAAAAACAAAACTAAGGTTCTGAGAACGTCAACTTCTCAATATTTTAAATACTAGGAATGCAATTAAAGTGACGTTGATATAGTCTGTCTCTGAGGCAAAAGATTAAATTTTAATATATTTCAAAGAAATCATATGAATTCTGTAGTATTTTCCCCCAAAAGATAGTAAAACAAATAGCAGGATGTTTAAACAAGGATTATATTTGTAAATCTGATAGTGAGATTAATTATGTTTTGAATCAGTGGAACATCTTATACATTTATAAGAATGCTGTCTGCATTAAACTGTTGTCAGCAGGAAGAAAACCTGTCAGAGCAATTTTGACTCTGAATCTGATGCTGGTGCAGCCATCTGAGTATGAACAAGGTAGACACCAGGGGAGGTTTTAAATGAATATTCTGTCCTCAGCTGTAATGTGCAATTAGTAAGAAGTCATACATTACTTAGATGAGGTCCATTTCTTTGTCTGTAATCACCTGGTAAAATATATGCACTGTTATGTGCAGAAGTTCAGCAAAAAAAGTCACATAAGGGGAGAGTGAACTAAAATCCAGTGGAGCTTTTTTTCTGCTAGGGATGCAAGTTTATTCACTTAAAAGCAGTGATATACTGAAGAACAGATGTTGTCAGCATGAAGCTAATTGCCTTTGACCTCGGGGATCCAAGTTTTGTCAAATGCAGGCAGCTTTTTGTAGCTTCGCATCTGAATCTGTTGCAAGCCTGTGAAATCACTGATCACTGAGATCACCTGACAGGTGGAGAACAACCATGCTATCCTGATTCGTGGGGTTATTCCGACCTCTGTATTGCATCAAGGCCTGTGAGAAGGAAGGCCGTGCCTCTCCCTCTTCCTTTGGCCTCAGTTGGTACCTATACACATGCAAACTGTTTACTGAAAATTACCATTGGATCATGTGTTGGTGTAACAGCTGGTGTAACTCAGAGGATGGCACAGGGTATGAAAGCAAACCTGACTAAAATATTTTTCCCAGCTTGGCAGTTTGTAATGCAAGAGCTCGGGAAATGCAGCCTGCTGGCCCAGAACACACTGTGGCCAGGTGCATCCTCTCTGTGTCTGGTGTGTGGCAAGGCCTTTGTCAAGAACATCGCACCCCTCCAGATGCTGCCCTAGGCTTCCTCTGTGGGAGGGGAGGAGGGGGTTCTGCTCTCCGAAGCATCTCTGAAATGTTTTCATGCTTTATGAGAGAGCAGAGCCATGTGGTTCATCAAAGCGGTCATTTGCTAGCTGGAAGGTATTCCTGCCTGTTAGGAGGTTGTGTGAAGCAATTAGGAGTGAACTTCAGAGCCATGTGCTTGTTCTCAGGGTATAGGATGCGGTGTGGAGCGGACACAGACGTAGTCTTTGAAAGCTCTTGATTCATGCTAAGTAGTATCGGGAGCTTTGTGTAATTTGCCTTTCTGATACAGGTTTCCTCACAAAAGCTGGTCAGAAAGAGCTGTCCGTGTTGCTGGAGAGGACTCTCTTTTGGTTGCTTTCTAATGAGAAGCTGTCTTACAGACTTTGCTTAAGAAGCTGATCCTCAACCTTGGCAGTGTAGCTGTCTGAGCTAGTATCACACCATCCTTTCAAAAAAAATATATATGCTTGTCCTTTCTTCCATACCTTTCTAGATGTGTAAGCACCAGCAGGAGGTGAGCCAGTGTCAGATATGCTGCCTTTGCATCTGAACAGTAGCCTTGCTATTTCCTCATATCTGGAGCGTTTCAAAGAATAAAGTAACTTGTCACAGATTTTATAGACTCTAGGAAGTGGCACTGAAGAATCTTTATTGGCTGTCTAGCAACATACCTAATCTAGGAGCAGGGAGAATGGGTATTTTTCTTCTTGTAAGAGAAAAGGAAAGGAAGGAGGAGAGGAGAGGAGAGGGGAGGGGAGGGGAGGGGAGGGGAGGGGAGGGGAGGGGAGGGGAGGGGAGGGGAGGGGAGGGGAGGGGAGGGGAGGGGAGGGGAGGGGAGGGGAGGGGAGGGAAGGGAAGGGAAGAGAAGGGAAGGGAAGGGAAGGAGGAGAGGAGAGAAAGAATCCTGTGATTTGCGAGATGAGGTAAGCTATGGACTATGTCCGTACCCAAGTTCAGGGCTTGACCCTTCTAACTGGTTGTCTCTCTCTCATGGTAAGAATCCACAGCACTGCCAGCTCTGTGCTCAGGGGTGCAATTTTCTCATATCTTTTTGTATTTGAAAGTTTTCCCTTAAGTTTTTTCTTTCTGGAAAGTCTTATCACTCCCTACAGCCACCTGAAAAGAGGTTGTAGTGAGGCAGGGGTTGATCTTCAAAATAACTACTAAAAGGACAAGAGGACACAGCCTCAAGTTTTCCTGGGAGAGGTTCAGGTTAGACATTAGGAAGAATTTCTGCACAGAAAGAGTGGTGAAGCCTTGCAACAGGCTGCCCAGGGAAGTGTTGGAGTCCCCATCCCTGTCAAGAGTTCAATAAATGTGTAGATGAGGTGCTTAGGGACATGGTTTAGCAGGAATGGTGGCGAAGGGCTTACAGTCGGACTTGATCTTGAACGTCTTTGCCAGCCATAATGATTCAGTGATTCTATGATTCTATGAAAATGAGTCCTCTGCAGCAGACTAGTAGCAGACTAGAAGCAGACTAGTCTGCTTCTTTTGAGAAGTACTGAATTTTGAAAAATAAGAAAATGGAGAACCTTGAAAAAAGATTTGAGTCACTTTTAGTGAAAGCTTAATGGAGATCTCATATATTTTTTGTTGTTCATAACTTTTGTCATAGCAACCTTTGGATTAAAACCTTAGTCTTCTGCAAAAAGAGGAATATATTCAGTCTGGAAACACACTGTGCTGACATATTTAATATCACTGCATCATTGAACATTATTTTTGGTAATCCTCCTTGCAAAATATATTGATTTTTTTTTATTTCTCACATGTTTTTAAGTTCATTTTACAGCTCGCTCTGAGCTGCAGTAGTAGCTTCTGTGTGCGGTATCTCAGTTAGGAGTTTTAGTTTTCATCCTGTGAGTGCTAGTAATTTCCTTCATTTGTATCTTTTCAGTTCTCACTTGCATCTATTTTGGCTCATTTGCTTTCTTTCATGACATACTTTGAAGAGAGCAGATAGTCTCCACCCTGCAACAATTAAATAGAGAACAGCTTAAAGAAATCACATCTGACTAGCAATTAAACAGGTGTAAATACAAAAAGATAATTTAGGAAAACAAAATTGGACCAGTAATCAAGCAAGTGTAAGCACACAAGGTAGTTTAAAGAAACAAAATAAGACTAGTATCTCATGTGTTTACACCTGCTTGGTTACAAGACATTAATGGGCCTGCCAGGAGGGTTACTGTCAGGCAGTAAAGCAAAGTCTTCAAAGTAAAATCTTGCATCAGGTTTCTTATTCTCAAAGTAGACAAATGTGCTGCCCTGCACTGATGAAGTTCTGAGTCTACCTATTTCGCAGCTCCAAAGCTGGACAACGAGGACCTTAGACAAAGAAGAGACTGGGCTTCCTTGTGAGTTCCTGAGTAATCTTTTAGCAAAGATCACAATATCCTTTCCTATCTTTTATGTCTGCATCAGGCTGCAGATGCCTTTTGAACAGCTCTTGTGCTTATATACAGCTGTGAGCTGCCTTAAAGTGCCTTCTGGATCATAGAGGTAAATTCTGAACCTCTGCTTCAGTATCTCTCTCTTGAAGAGCAACATCTGGCTTTGGATAGAAACATTATTTTAATAAAAGAGTACGGATATGTGGAACAAAGGGGGATTTACATAAGTATTCACGGAAAGTCTAAATGAAAGCATTTGCTTCCCAGCAGCTTTCACATCAGGGTCAATCATTTTGCCTTTGATTCCTATGCAAGTCAGAAAATTTTTAGTTCACCTAAGTTAGAAACAGGATTGAGCTAGGCAGTTTCTGTATTCTCAAATTTTATGAGCAATGATTAGAATGATTACATTATTACAGAGATAATTTTCTTTTGGACAGCAGTGTTCACTCTGTGATTCCTGAATATTCATGAATTTCCCTTGAAAGATTTCATGAAAAGTAATTTAAAATAATCGTGCTTTTTCTATACTGGCTTTCATACATATATTAGAAAAACAGGGGTAATGAGCAAATGAAAAGAAGTTGAAACTCACTGCTTTGGCATATCAAGTTAATATTTACTTCCTGGAAAGGTCCTTAACTTGAAATAAGGAGCAAGTTATGTTATATGTCACATAGCTCAGCTCAGTAGTTTCTGAAGCATTCAGAGTTAGCTTTTTGCTAATTCTTCAATGTAGAGTGTATCCAAACTTAGGCGCTTTTATGAGCGGTAGGGAGATTCTTTCTTAGTCATTGCCAAGCCCACAGCTCTTGTTGATGAAGCTCTGCCTGTGCCCAAAGAGATATGTTCACAACTTGTTGCATCAGGAAAACTTTCCCGGGAAACTAAGGAAGGGTCTACCAGGAGTATCTTAAATTCTTTCTTTTGAATATTAGTAAATCCCTCCTGGTTCTGCCTTTTTTTTTTTTTTTTTTGGCATGATTGATACCAACAAGAGTAAACCGTTTTGCCCAAAAGGGAGCATACTTCAGTCCAAAAGATGCAGTCTCTTTTAAGGTGGATTGGTTTGCTTTGACAGGAGGCATCTTTCTACTGGAGGCAGCGTTTCATTCATGTCAGCAAAGGAGTAACTTCACAGGAGGCTTGATTGTGAGATCATGGCCAGGGTAAGGGAAGGAGTGGTATGGTTCGGGGGATTTTTTGTTTGTTTGTTTCCAAAAAGAGAAAATGCAGAAATGTTTCTGTTGCTATGGAGTTTTGGTTTTGTTTTTCCTTAAAAATGTATGAGAAATGGTGGGATTTCTACCACCAGGGCGGGGGTGGGAAAGTAACTCTATTTCGAGAGCCCTTAGCACTATTTTTTCAGTAACATGTTTCAGAGGAAACGATGATATGTGAAAGGTTTCCAGAGTCATAAAAATCCAAAAGGATGGTGTTTTGAAGGAGACAGGTTGGAGTCTTAACATCGAAGAAGAAATGTTTCTATTGAGTTCTGCCCCTCCATGACCTCAGTACACAAGCTCATGGAAGGCACCATGGAAGCTGTAAAAACACCAGAATAAATTCAATTTTTTAGAAGTCACACTACGCATGTAGGAAACTCCTAAATAACACATGAATTCTGTGGCGTTTTTTCTAAGCTTTTGTTTGCCTGACAGCAGGACAGTAATAGTGTTGCCAAGTCAAGTAGCATTTCCTAAGGAAATATTTCAGTAGCTACAGTGCCTGTAGTCATCTGATGATATCAGTGTGTCAGCTGCAATTTAGAATAAATGAGGGCCTTTCTGATATGCATCAATATAGATAAAAGCATCTGTCTAACCTCCTATATATTTAAAAATGACTCTGGAAGAAAATCCCCCCCCCCCCCAAAAAAAATCATCTCTTTCAAAAATGCTTTAGATAAATGAGTCTGTGATACAAGAGAGAAGAAAAATGGCATTTCCTTGAAACCTCCCAAACTCTAGTTTGATTAATATAGAGTTCTTGCAACAGAGAACAGAATAAATCTCTGTTTAACAAAACTAGCTGGGAACATGGTAATTATATGGAGATACCACTCAAATAAACTAGGGAAGATCTCAGATTTTTTGCAGTAGATGAAAAAGTTCCCCCTAATGCTGTAATCAGTCCTTCACCAGTTATTTACTTAATGTGTTCTCTATCAATATTTGCATACTTTTCTCATAAAAATTCTTCTGCTAAGGTCTGGATTGAAATAAAATCTTCGTGTTTATGCAGGAAGGAAAAGCATGTATTTAAAAGTAATCTGCTGAATTAAGACCACCATTTTGCTGCCTAGACAGAGAATAAAAGGTGATGAGACAGTGAATATTGAATGATATTTTAAGTCCATTTTATTCATTAAAATACTAAAAAAAAAATGTAAATATTTACCTTAACTGTGAAGCAATAACAATGGATTTGTAATGCATTTATGGTAAAGATCTTGGGATTTTCTTCAGTTTGGAAAGTACTATTAAGATTATTCTTGTCTCTGAAAGTACCATTGTATTTAATGTACTTAATTAAATCACCATCAAATGTATATTTCTCATTCTACACATACATAATTCCTTTCAGCTTTAATGTGTGCTACAAAGGGACAGATCATAGCTAAGCATCTTAGAATGGAAAAATGTAGTGTAATTCAAGGATGGGCTTATCTAGCTTGCCAGAATTCCAGTTAAAACAAACTTTTTGGATGAATTTTATGTTCACATTGTTGAAATAGTTTTTCAGGGTATAATCAGGCATCTGTAGAAGTTCTTTGGTTGTTCAGAAGATCTACTGGTTCACCCTGCACTAGAACAGTATTTCAGTCAGTGTTTTTCCATCACTCTATGCCATTTAATTTTAAATGTGTCAAAGCATAACCATTCTTGTACTTCTTCTGGAACCTTTCTTCTGTCTTTCCCTTGGAGAAAAAAAATGTACTGTACACTTTACTTTCATTCAGTGCTTACCATTACAGTGGGAAACAATGCAAGGACAAAAATAACCCCATTCAAATGAAGAGCTTACTCGGAACTCTGTTTCACCATTACATGAGTTTTGAACTTTGATTCTGGTTTGGCGCCTTTACTCATCTAGTTATAGTTGGGTGACTAGAACTATCTCCAAGTCTCCTTTCACATTCTTGTTGTGTCTTTTTAACAAAACTCTTATTTTCACATATTATTGTCTAAATAGGGCAGAGGTTAGTGCCTCAACGACACTGTGCCTGCTGTTGTGCAAGCCTTTGTATGAAACAGTGATTTTATCGTTGCCTAATAGGTAAGATGAAAGAGAAGCAAGCTAAGGGCAATGATGAGGTATGGTTATCCATAAGTTCATTTCAGTACTTTTCAGTTTAGTTACATTGTCTTTCTGTGTTTTGCTCTTCCATTTTGTGTAAATACTATGCTTCCCTGAACTCATGAGATGCCAGACTCTTGCAGTATATGTTGTTTGGAGTACATGCTGTCTGCACCGCTGATCACATCACTGGTGCGGAAGTTACCTGGGAGGAAGTGGGTACCTCATTTTCCTATATATTTGCATATTGCTCTATTTAATTTTTTTTTTTTTATGCAAGATAACCACGGTATTTGCTTGCACTTGTAGCTTCCTTAAAAGTTTAGTGTTATGCCTATGTGGAGAGCTGAACTTTAGACCCTCTTTTACAGGCAAGTGCTTCCCTTGTGTAACAAACCTTCCTTTTGCCCTCAGGAGTTAGAGGCCCTTACCTTTAGCCCTTTGGGGACTGAATCTCCATCTCACAACCTCACATTTATGAAATATTTCCTGACTTGGTAAACTCAGCATTATTTGGTCCTTGAAGGAATTTGGGGTGTGAAAGTAGTGAATCCAGATGCATTCTCTTCTACTAGCATTTTACTAGCGTTCTAGCGCTCCTAAAAGGATATTTGAACTCCATAAAGGAAAGGCAGACAAGGCAAGTTCCTTGCATGTTTGTGTAGCTGGGCTATATCCTGACTACATAAGTCCAAAAATTTCCAAACTTTACCACACTCTTGTAATACTTGGTGTATTAGACAGGCTAAATCGTCATTTCTTGCCTTGGTCAATGCTAGCTTGTTTTGCAAATGTCTATCAAGCCATTGTTGTCTGAAAAAATATGAATAAGTGGCTTGTGATATTTATGAGTGGTTCGTAAGGAATTATGCTGTTGCTATTTGGTAATAATTCATAAAAAAAGGAGTTATGTATGTTTTTTTGAACTTCTGCAACTCATGCTCTGAAGAACTAAGAACTAGTCCATCATCTCCAGAGCTGAACTGCAGATCTCTGCAACTGCTATTCAAATGGTAGATCAGGGAATTTTTTATCTTTTCTAGGGACTATAAACTGGAATACTAGGAAAGGAATGCAGGAATCACTGGAAGATACTAAGTATAGAAATATGTTTGCCTAAAAGTGAGAAGTTGGTAGGTTTTTCTTCTTGATCGTTAGCTAACAATGAATGGCACTTGCCTAAAAAGATCATTTTGGATGAAGGCACAGAAGGGTCCCTCAGCAAATTTGCTGATGATACAAAACTAGGAGGAGTAGCTAATACCCCAGAGAGCTGCGCTGCCATCCAGAGGGACCTGGCCAGACTGGACAACTGGGCGGTGAGAAACCTTGTGAAATTCAACAACGGCAAGTGCAAGGTCTTGCATTTGGGGAGGAGTAACCCCAGACACCAGTACAGGCTGGGGACCGACCTTCTGGAGGGCAGCTCTGCAGAGGAGGACCTGAGTGTTGTGGGGGACGACAGGTTGACAATGAGGCAGCAGTGTGCCCTCGTGGCCAAGAAGGCCAATGGGGTCCTGGGGTGCATTAAGAGGAGCGTCTCCAGCAGGTCGAGGGAGGGGATCCTGCCCCTCTACTCAGTCCTGGGGAGGCCACATCTGGAGCACTGTGTCCAGTTCTGGGCCCCACAGTACAAGAGGGATGTGGAGCTGCTGGAGAGAGTCCAGCGCAGGGCCACGAGGATGATCAGGGGCCTGGAACATCTGCCCTATGAGGAGAGGCTGAGGGAGCTGGGCCTGTTCAGCCTGGAGAAGAGAAGGCTGAGAGGGGACCTGATCAGTGTGTGTAAGTACCTCAAGGGAGGCAGTGAGGAGATGGGGCTGGCCTCTTTTCACAGATGACCGCCAACAGAATTAGAGCTAATGGCCACAAACTGAAACACCAAAAGTTCCACAGGAGCTTAAGGGAAAATTTCTTATCAGTGAGGGTGACAGAGCACTGGAGCAGGTTTCCAAGAGAGGCTGTGGACTCTGCTTCTCTGGAGATCTTCAAAACCTGCTTGGACCCAGTCCTGTGCCTGTATGTGCAGGTGGATTGGACTAGATGACCTCTAGAGGTCCCTGCCAACCTTAACAATTCTATGATTCTATTATTCTATGATTGTAGACTTACAGTAAATTAGTTATAAATGAGTAATTTTGACTTGTATGTAAAAGCGTAGAATTTTTCTAGAAGCAAGTTTCCATAAATTCAGATTCCTGAATTTATCATATTGCAAGTAATGCTATAAGTTAGAATAGAAGAGTGAGAAGTGTCAACAAATGAAAGCATCCAGTGGTCACTGGGCTACAGCAGGCCAGTGTTGGTATTGACAGAGAGTTTCACCTCTACCCACCATCCACCATTGCCTTGATATTTTTCAGATTTCCACTATAAACTTTTTGTCTTTTTTACAGAAGTAGCATATAGTAATTTTAAAGATGGATTAACCTAGAATATTACATGTATTTTCACTACCTAGGTCACTGGTATTCTGTAGCCTTACCTCTTCATAAGAAGCAGCAATGCTCAGGAAAGAACATGAATTTTTATTTATGTTGATGGTTTATTTAATGTTATACATAAGTACTAGTTTTCCATGGAAGATTATGTGAGCATGCTATAGGTTTTGCAGGGAATTCCCTGAATATGAACTCTTATGTTCAGGAACTTTCTAGTCTGTATCAGCTCAAACTCTGAATGAATTTTCAGCAAATTCCAGTCAAATGGCACTTTTGAATTACGCACTGTGTCTTGGGTGTGTCATAAACTAAAAAGCGCTTCCTGAATGATGTTAAGACAATGAGATATTTGTCAGTAGTCTAGCTCTTGGAAATAGGCATGCATCCTGCCTAATAGAAAGCTTCTATTTTCTATGATACCATCAAAAATATTGTTAAAATGACTAGATGAAGGCAAGAATCCACAGAGAGCTCTTAGATGCTGCATTTTGTGATGAGATGTGAATACCTTCTCTAGAGCATTAGGCAGTACAACTAAGCCTACAACAAGTTACTGTCTCATGTCTTCTTTGAGTGAGAAGCATATGGGACATACTGCTAGGCTTCTAGGAGCTGAGGTAGGGCTGACTGAATTTGCTGTTGTCTTACAGAGGGAGGTTGATAGATGCAATAACAAAAGCAAAATCAAAGAAACAAATTTTGCGTTTGGAACAGAGGATGTTACTGTTAGTTTTGTTCAGTCTGCCAGAAAACCTTCTACTGGGGCAGGATTTAACCTCCTCTTAGAAGGAGCTGCTGTGCCAAAGAAGTGCCACCATCCACATAAAGCAGTCTTTGTATTGGAGCATGCAGTACACTAAAGATTAAGAAAAAGAAGCATTTAATTGGACTTGCTGTTGATTGTAGTAGGAATATAACAAATGACGGATGCAACACATACATGGGAGACTGTGTTGCAGAAGAAATGTCTTTTAATGCTTGGTAGTAATTTACCAAAGGAGTGGAGATTTCTTGGACAAGTATTCAGGGCAATCTTGGGATATCATAGGCATTCTGATCTTGCAAATACCTGAGTGACTGAGGCCACATCATTGTGGTGAGATGAAGTCTCTTCACCCGCTGGAGATTGCAGAGTGGTTTAACCATGGCTGCTATTGAAGTCATGGTGTCAATAAGAAATCTAAGATATTTGAATACAGACCTATGACAGATATTCACCTTTTACCAGACAAAACGTCACAGTATCTACCTTCCCTTTGAATGTTTTCTTCTCTCCATCTGTGATGCTGTCAAGCTGAGTTCCAGAACTTGTGATATGAATTTGATGTGAAATAATCATTGAACATTTCAAATATTTTTTCCAGGTTTCTAAAGAAGCAGGTTTTGGCCCTTTGTCACCGCTGCTGATGATACTTTTTCAAGATTAGGCGGCTTGGTTTTCTGTCAAACTGAATAAAAACAGACAATGGAGTCCAATCCTTGGACCCAGTCTTTGAATAGCTATACAGGATTCCTCTCAATGCTTTCTGTTATATCTTTGGGAGATTTTTATTAGAGCCTTCTTTTAACTTTTGATTTCTATTCCTTTGCCATGTTTAAATACTACTTTAAAGAAAAATAAAAGAAAACTAGGTCACTGAATAGTAAGAAAAGAACCCTTGAAGGAAAGATTTTTTAGCAGATTTAATTTGGGCATTTCATTTCAGCAGTTCTACACCCATGCAACAACTACAGAATTTTATCTTTGCCCATTTTAATGAGAGTGAAGCTCTGACTCAACTCCACGAACTCTTTAATTGCTTTAATGAAGCAAACAGTTAATACTAGAGGGCAACATAGTGACAGGCATTCCATAATTCTAAGCTAGAAAGGAATCTGTAACGATGGAATTTGTCAAAAGCAACTCCCTTTCAATGACAAACTTAATTCTCACCATCCAGGGTACAAATTATTTCTTTCTATCTTAAAATGGATTATAATGGGCTTTAAGTGTAGAAGGATGTGAAGAATTCAGACAGCAGACATGAAGAAAACACCATTGCGTATTAGCAGGACAGCTAGTTGAGGGTCACCAAAATTAAAGGTGCAGCAAGAAGAAACAAGGGTCGGGTCCAGTCCCACAGTCCCCCATCAGCAGAGCCTCCCAACACAGCACGTCCCTGGTCTCACCTGGGGCGGGGTTTCACTCCCAGCCTTTCCAGTGCATATCTGATGGTCAAAGGCACAGCTGCAGCTTGTGTAGAAACACTTGAACTCTTTTCAGATCTGATGGTTTGGTAAAAGCAGCCAAAAGCATGCAGCCATGCCAAAGCTGCAGCGTGAAGTGGAGCACTGACTAGTTTCTGGAGCATTTGTCCAGCTTTCCCGGTGAACTTTTAAACTCAGAATGAATGTCCTGCTGCACAGCTTCAATACTCCCTGTCTCCGAGATTAATAGTTCAAATTAACTTGGTACGGCAAAGGATGCTGCCCATCTGGAGAGAAGTTCAGAACATCTTTTAGAAACAGAAGTTTTACTTGGAGGCTGTTGGTCCTCTTGTTGAGGCTAAGAAATAGTCTCAGAAGTACCTTCATCTCAAACATGGCAAAGAAAAAACAGATTTTAGTTTCAGTAACCTTTGTGTCACTAGACAGCATGAACATATTCTTTTCTTTATTCTTAATTTTAAAGTATTTCCTTTTAAACATATGGTTCCTTGTATTTTTGTGTGTGTGTGTGCATGTATAAGCCCAAATCTGCAAGTACTTTGAAAAGGATGCATTTTCATTTTCTGTGAAAATAAATTCTCACAGGTGGAGAGTGGGGTGGCAGTTTTCTATGTAACTTCTGCTCTGAGGTGTTTTAAACAACTACCACACAACTTATGCCGTATTCTTGGTATGAGAAATATTATGGGACTGTCTTGGCTTTCTTTCAAGTTGTGTACATTGAGCTGTACAGCTCTGGTGCAGGGCCAAAGTGGATTATACTGTATATTTGACCAGGTCGACCGATGTGTTGAGGACATTAAAGTTTGGAAGTTGTTGTCCTCTTACTTGGTTGCAATCAGGCTGGATTTTGCTATGAGTTTCTACAACCTTCTTGAAAACTTAGCAGCAAACCTCTTTCATACTGCTCTGCTTGGCAGTTAGACTGATGATATGCACCCTTTGTCAACAAAAATTACAGAAATATTAACCTGAGCATAGTAAGCCATCATCTTAAACCACCGACTTTTGGTTGCAGACCACAAGAGCAATAAATAAGATGATGTATGCATGTCTGTTTTGTAGAACTGCAGTAGATTCACAGCTCTAATTTTTCCCTTGGGAAGGCAGAAGATGAGAAGATTCACACCACAGGTGACAGGGCAAGACCTGTTTTTCCATCTGGTGCGAGTCCTGTGCTTTACCTGCACCTCACATCTTCATGAAGTAGCACAGATATTTCCATCGTGCTTCTTGATTCCAGTACGAGACTGACCAGGTCTGTGGGGGTTGACCAAGAAAGTGGTCAGCTTGAAGCACCTCCTACCGAAAAGTCCTCCCCAACCACATTCATGTGACTCAACGAATGGTCTCATATCTTGACTGCCTGCAAGCTGAGACATCTTTTAACCCAGTTCACATATCTCCTACTTTATTTCATGCTAATTTCACAGGCTGCTTGAGTGACATCCCTAAAATCTTGTCTTTCCTTTTAACTGCAAAGAGCACATTTGTTCAGGAATTCAACTGCTGATCCTACCGTCTGCTTTTATTCAAGGTAGTGGAAGGTGGGAAAAGGGAGCTGCAGTCACTTGGATAAAATAAAGAAACAAAGATGTATTTTGTAGGCTAAATATGGGCTTTTTATTTAGTATAAATACACTGTGGGAAAAAAAAAGAGATTTACTAATCCCATAAGAAATGACAGTGCTTTCTTTTGTAATGCTTGTAGAGTTGGTTAACCTGTGTCTGGATAATCCACTTACATATGAGAGAGGCTGTCTGATGCAGTATTGTCTGCACTTGAGTGTACTAAAAATTATGTTGTCACAACTAGACTTAAAGGACAAGTAAATCAAAATTCTGACAGTGAACTTGTGAGATATTTCCTAAGGGGAAAAAATCATATAGTAAGCACATATAATACAATACAAGGATATACTGCTAGTTGTATGCAGCTTTTCATGTATTCTCTGAAAGTCATTTTCAGATGATAGGTTTGTGGATGCACAAACACTTTACTGTTTTTTTTTTTTTTTCCTTCAAAAGTGGCTCTTTCTAAGTGAGGGATGGTGTTAAACTGTTTCTAGATGGATGTAATGATCTGTGACTTTTCCTGTGGAAAATGTGATTGGATTTTGGATGCGTTTGATGGGAAAAGCATATGGAAACTCGTTGCAGGAAACAGCTCATGACTCAATTAGTGGATTCAGGATAACATAAGTAATTGCATTTGTGGATTAAAAAAAATTCTTTCATAAATACTGGTGTCTAATTTATTCTTTACCTGTTCACTTAAATGTTTTCAGCAAGTAGCTAAGGTATTCTTTCCTGTATCCATTATCTAGTCATTTAAATGTCACTAAAAAGAAAATGAAACCTAGCTTTTGTATTTTGCTGTATTCACTTCAGTGACTTGAAATAGATAAAGGTAATTTCAGCACAACACATACTTGTCCATGCAAGGTAAATTTGCCATGGGTCTTAATGAAAATGAGTTTTCCTGCACACAATGTAGGTAGAGGCTGTGATAGCTCGGGAAAGAGAGAGCACAAGAGGAACAGCATGGTGTAGGCAATGCCCTACAAAGCCATTGTGTGTTCTTCTTGAAATATATAAACTAAAGAGGATATTTTTAATGTATGAGCAAGAATTAAAACTATATATATTGTCTTCATTATTATTCTTCAAAGATGCTGATCTTTTTCTTCTGTATTTTTATCAGTAGTATGTCTTTATACGTTTTCAATATAAGTAAGCTACTCAAAATGAAAGCTATTCAAAATGGCACTGTCATATTAATTTGCATTCTTTTTCTCTATTAGAATGCCACAGGTAGTGTTCTGTGAAAAAAATCTATGAGAAAAGAATGTTAGATATTTTAATATATGACTTTTAACCATTGTAGGATAAGCCAGTTAAAAAGCCATTATAAAGAAGATTGTAATGGAGCAAAACTGGAACGAAGAATTGTTTTCACTGAATCTTTCCTACATAGCTAACTTCTTTTATTGGGAAACACCTCAAGGCTAGAACAGCAGGATAAATAGAGGTACTCAGGTAAAATATTAGAGGAGTTGGTATGTCTAGACAAGGACCAGAGGAGAGGGAAGGAGGTATAGGAAACTCTTACAGTGTTACAGGATACTGCTTTAATTACTATATAAGAGGAGGAAACTCTTCACTGGGATTTGGAAAGATGTATTGTAACAAATGCAAACTTTTTCAAAAAAACTTTTCAGAAATATGTTATCAACACACCATGTGTGAACAGTGATGTGAGTTTACTCCCGCACTTTTTTTTTAACTGATACTCATATTGCCTCCTTCCCTTTCAGATAAAAAGCCTTAAATTGCTCATTGGAAAGAAAATAAGCATGGCTTCGAACCCAGCCAACCCTGCTAACCACCTGCCATACTTCTTTGGTAATATTACACGTGAGGAGGCTGAAGAGTATCTGATGCAAGGAGGAGTGAGCGATGGACTGTTCCTGCTCCGCCAAAGTCGAAATTACCTAGGTGGCTTTGCCTTATCTTTGGCCCATGGAAGGAAAGTTCATCACTATACAATTGAGAGGGAGCTTAGTGGCTCATACGCTATCACAGGAGGAAAATCTCATGCAAGTCCTGCCGAACTTATTAACTATCACTCGGAGGAAGCTGATGGCCTTATCTGTCTACTAAGAAAACCTTTTAACCGGCCACCAGGTGTGGAGCCTAAAACAGGACCATTTGAAGATTTGAAGGAGAACCTCATCAGAGAGTATGTCAAACAAACCTGGAACCTGCAGGTAAGTTCATACTAGTTTTGCATTAAAATGGTCTTTGACTTGTGAGGAAGAGGAGAAGGGGCAATATTTGTTTCCAGATGTTGCTGCTGCTGTACAGTAGTTCGGGTTTGCTGTAATTACTCTTGTTTTGAGTCTCTCTTTCTCTCTCTCTTTCTGTCTTTCTCTCTTTCTCTCTTTCTCTCTCTCTTTCTCTCTTTCTCTCTTTCTCTCTTTCTCTCTTTCTCTCTTTCTCTCTTTCTCTCTTTCTCTCTTTCTCTCTCTCTTTCTCTCTTTCTCTCTTTCTCTCTCTCTTTCTCTCTCTCTCTCTTTCTCTCTTTCTCTCTCTCTTTCTCTCTTTCTCTTCCTCTCTTTCTCTCTCTCTCTTCCTTCCTTCCTTCCTCCCTTCCTCCCTTCCTCCCTTCCTCCCTTCCTTCCTTCCTTCCTACCTTCCTTCCCTCTTCCAGTACATTGCAGCAACTTGCCTGTAAGTGTATCCTTTTTTGAAATTTGGCAAGGTTTATCACTTTTTAAAATGTATTAGACCAGCCTAGCCTTTCCAGCCCCTGCACCAAGCCATGTAACTCACATTTCCACATAAGCCAAAAAATAATAGTTAGTGAATGCAAAATTGTTTGCATTGAGAAACTATTTGCTTTTGATTCTGAGAGTACTTGGTTTGTATGTGACTGCAGACAAGCACAACCACAGTTAGACTTGTTTTACCTCCTCCTCTCTCAACCTGCATTATTTCTCTGGTGTTTGTTTAGATTGTGTACAAGACACCGCCTTGTTTCTTAACTGCAAAGTACTGCTTGCACTTCTTTGTTGGTATCACATGTTTCAAGCAAGAGTGCTCAATGCCATAAGATTGCCATTTTCCTGGAGTGATTGCAGAGAAGTCATTCTTAACTTAGAAACACAGCACAGGTAGCTACAATAGGAATATTATTTCAGAGAGGTTTGGGATGCTCTGAGTTACTGTTATGGTCTCTCAAAGTTAGGCTCGTTTTCTTATCTCTTTTGGTGTTAGGAAACAACATTGTGACCCCAGCAGTGCAAAAATTTATGTAATACCCAAACTAGAAACCTGGCACTCCAACTACATTCACTGCAACTAATGCTGATTTCTAAAAATGTTTCTGTTGAGTTTGAGCCTGGTCTAGATAGAAGTTGATGAATTCAAGATGAAACTTGAAACTAGAGGGGTTTACCCTGAAATACCGAGGTAAATTTAAAAATGATGGATTACACGTGAGTATAGAAGTGTTTAGATTATGACTAAAACATTAATGTAGTTCACTTTAAAATTGGAAATTTCCTGCCTGCTTTTGGGAAATTCTTGTTACCATCTTCAACATAGTTATATTGCAGTAATATAAAGCAACTTGTGCTTATTTTCAAATTCTGCCACAGGAAAAGTAATATGGGGGGGTTGTCACATTTTAGAGTGATACTGAACATATATTTAGCTATGTCTCATTAGAATAAAAGTACAACATAATTTTCAATTGACACTGATTAAGGGCTTAATTAACTTGTTGTTTTTCCTTTCGTTTTATTCTAGAGACAGAGGAAGAATACCAGCTTTACCATGTTTAGATTACACAATGTTAGTTACTGTTTCACTATTTCTATAGCAACCAGAAACAAATAATTATTTGCTGCTTTTGAATGCCCCTAAACCAATCCGACCTTGTGAATTTACTTGTAATGTTTTTATTTAGAAAACAGTTTCACTATCCTTCTGTTGATTTTTTCACTCCCAGGGTGATGCTCTTGAACAAGCTATCATTAGTCAGAAACCTCAGCTGGAGAAACTGATTGCCACTACGGCCCATGAAAAGATGCCTTGGTTCCATGGGAAGATCTCTCGTGAAGAATCAGAACACCGTATCCTTGTAGGGTTAAAAAACAATGGAAAATTTTTGTGAGTAGTTTCCTTTCTCTGGTACTGTTATTTACCAACAGTGTTTCTACACAGTGCTCATGAATGAATCTCAAACAAGAGTCTGCCAAAGAGACAGCCTGCTCACACTGAGTGACCCTAATCCAGCAAGACAGGTAGTTTCACCATTCCTATATTAAGCAAATGTCTCTAAGATTAGTTATCATTTAAGGCTGGAAACCATAGCAAAAGTAGGGGTCACTGTTTCTTCAGAAAAATGTTAGGTTTAATTCTAAATGTAGCCTCAGAGAGTCCAGCTTCAAGAAAAAAAGAGTTGAACGATAGTGTCTTTTCAAAGCAGTAAAAATAAGCACCTTTTGTAGCAACTTTTGGTATCCATAGCTCTCCTTTTTTACAGGGGCAATGCTTTGTTTTGGAAACTTTTTCACAAAACTATTGCTTACTTTTACAAATAAACAGTAGAAGGAATGTCATTTAACTTGATTGTTGCATTTTGTGACTGTCATATTTTTACAGAGTCTCTTTGCTGAAATTTGTGAGCAAAAACATGTCATTTCGGCTGGTGACTAGCAGCCATCAAAGAGAGATCACCTTGTGACCTTTGGAGCTAGTCAAAGTCTTCTAACAAAATGTCTTTCTTTAGGAACATCCTGGTTTGAATAAATCAAAATTTTACATTTTGCCATTTTTTGAACAGAGAAAACAAATGTTTCCTCAAAACAAGGATGGGGGTTGAGTGAATGGTGGTAGTTTTATCAGCAGAGTTAATGCTTACAGCCTCCTTTCTAAACCCTGGTCTTAACATTTTCTGAGCATCCTCACAGTTCAGAATAGAATTAGGAATGGAGTTATAAATAGAAAAAAAAAAACAGCATTTTTCTATGCCCCTGAGAAGGATCATTGCAAACAGCCCCAGAAATGCCATTTGGTGGCCTGTGGAGGAGGCAGTCAGACATTGCACTGTGAGATCGTCCATGTCAGTTGTTATATATTGTAGGTGGTTCTGTTGAACTTTGAAAGGTTTCTTTCAGGTCTGGTAGATAAACCCTTGGAGGGCAAAATGCTGGCTTGAAGACTGTTTAATCCATGGCAAATGCCTTTGGAGCTTGGGTAGTATCAAACTGTATCTGTTGGTATGTTCAGGCTGGGTCCGTGTTTTAAGGATGGCTCTGTTCACTTTTGCATCGATAGGCGCATTCAAGCATTGCAAATGCCTTTTCATAGATTGCATACGGGCAGTTTTTAGAATTCAGTAAGTGTTTGGCTGCTGTTCACTCTCATGCTTATTGGCAAGAAACACTTTCATCCAACCCAGCAGCAGGATCAGCAAGAAAATTAATCTGTTGCTCCTATGTTATTTTCTGAACTTGTTTTAGCTCCCAGTTGGGTAGACCTACCAGCTTTTAGCAAATAACAAAGCACCTTTTAATTCAAAACCATTTTCTACTTCCTGTAATGGTTTAGCTAATCAGGTAGAGATGGAGAAACAGCCATGTATTTGTTAGCTAACTCAAGAAGGAGCAGCACAATTGCCAGGAGTGCTAGAAGGGTACATTGTTTGAGATTGCAGGCATGTACTTTTTCCTTATCAAATAGGAGCATGTGTACAATTTTCTGTACATCTGTGGACTGAATGCTGTGAATGCAGCAGCTCATAGATGGTGTTTTTTTGTTGGCTTGTTTGTTTCATGCTGTTTGAAAGGTTCAAGCCTGGTAGCTGATGGTAGGGTAGACTTAGAAACTGTAGATGCCTAAGAGAAGTTCACTTGTCACAAGCAGAAGTCAGAGAGTGGACTGGAAACTGAAAGATAAAGAGAATCTAGATTTTCTTCAAAAGTATTCAGCAGGTCTGAGAGCAGGTCTGACTTAAGTGCTGTGACAAACATCATCCTGTTTATTATGGGGTGAAAAATGAATTTTGGAAGGATAGAATAAAGCTTATTCAGCCAGAAATCTGCTACCTGCATGATCTGTATGGGAATCTCTATGTGAACACATCTAACATCTAGACTTCTTTAATAGTATCTTGCAACCTTACAAGATTATCAAATGTAGATTTTTTTTGTGTGTGCATAATTAATATAAAAATAGCTTGAAAGATTTCTGATGACAATTCAGAATGTCAGGAACAGCATCAGAAATCTAACACTGTGCCCTCTTTTCCAAGCAACTGGAAGAGCACTGAGTTAACTGGGGTATTTTACCCAGGAGTTTGAGACTCTACCACTTTTGTGATGACTGAAATGTCAGTGGAAGAAGAGCATATACAAGGGCTATAGCATTTATTTCCAAAGCTAAGTAGAAGAAACAATGGCAATTGCATTGAAATTGCAAGCAGTATCCATTTCCAGGACAAAAATTCATGGGAACTGTAGCTGCAAACTTTGGAGGAAAAAAACTGGCATCAAAAAAGAAGCAAAATAAGGTATCTCTAAAACAAGTGGAGGAGTAGTTGAAAGTAGAGAACTTGGTTGAGGTATGAAGCCTCTGTCAGCTTTGTTAACTGTTAACATTACTTTTTATGCTTGTTCTTATCTGAATTCTGATAGACACTAACTTTTCATGCAGCTTTGTCTAGTATGGGACATAATTTTGATCACTGTATTCTTTAATTCTTTAAACTATCATAGATGATGTCGTCCACGTAATTGTGAGTGTGCAGGAATCAAGTGAAAAATAAACATCTGCTTATAGATCAATAGTGAAAGAGAAGTTAATTTTCTCTTCAGTTTCATTTAGGAAAGAACTGTGATGAGTGAATGTTGTTAACTCTCAGAATATCTCGGTTTATCATCAATGGTGATCACATTAGCTGTATGGACATGTGAACTTCTGTATGTGTTAAAAACCACATGTAGAAATTCTGATGCCAGAAGAGAGATAAACAAAATTCAGAAATGCCATTAAGTATAAAAATTCAACTTTTAGGAAATTGTAGGTGAATGTATCACCTACATAATCATAATCCTGATCATAATCAGGAGCTAGGTGCCATACAACTTATATGTATGTTTATAGGTACATGTAACTCACATAAAACATTAACAGTGGAGCAAGATAGAGAAAAAAAAGTTTTAGTACTCTAGGAGTATTTTCAGTCTATGACTAAACATGCCAAAATGACAAGATTGGTTCAGACCATTAATATGTGTCATGGCACTACTCATCACTGCATCTCACAACCTCTGAGGGACCCAGCTATCTTTTATATGTCATGAAAGTTAGCACTAGTAACATCAATTCAAAGTAACAAGCTCCAATGCACAGTTGTCCCTAGGAGAGACTGATATACATAGCTGCCTGTGTCTGTATTACTCTTTCCATCTCTTTCTAGTCATCTCCACCCGCCAGAGAGACTGAGCTAGGTGGACCATTTATCTGTCTTTATTATGTGTGTACCTATGAATTGAACTGGGCATTGTTCACATCAGACATGAGGAGAATTATCCTACTAAATGCAGTCTTGATTCAGGAACCTTATTTGCTGATGCAGCTTATCTTCAAAATACCAAGAGGTCAATAGGTTTAGAAGATGACTGTAAGAATTTTCCAGGATAAACAGTGAAATACAGCCTGTGCACCATGTTACTGAAGATGCTGAGAGCCATAATGACCACAGCTCTTTGGGGAGCTGCTTCTTGATCTGCAGCTGGATGTGTGTGACTTGCAGAGGGCTGTAGCAGGGCTGAGGCTTCTCAGGGCTAGCTCAGCGCTGTGTGCTTTGGCACTGGAGCTTGGTCAGAGGTGTGAAGAAAGAACATGATCTCTAATAGATAGCTACCAAGAAAGGATCCTTCTGCAGGAGCAGTTATACAAAAAAAAAAAAAAAAAAAAAAAAAAATTGTATGTTTGGATTTGGGGGAAGCTTAGCATATTTTGCTGGCAGGGGAACACCACCAAAATAGGCTACCGTGATGCAGTCCTGCTCACTAAGGTGCTTCATTATTGTAATACGTTGGCTGTGTTGTGTGGCACAGTAATCTTGTCAAGAAACCAAATATCAGGTTGCAACGTAGATAGTGATAGCATGCAGCTGAGCTCCTCTTCAGTTCTGTGGTGTGTTGATGCTTCTGAAACAGTTCTGAGTACAATCCCAAGCAAGAGAGAAATAACGCTGTGCTTGAAGACTGCAGTAAACACATTCTCCCCTCATATGATCCTGTTACAGATTTCACTAAATTCATCCCTTATCTCCCTCAGGCTTCCCATATTCAGCATACTGCTGATCCTCAAAGAGATAATAAATAACTGTGTTGCAAGTAACATTGCAAGAAAGATGTAACCACGGGGAGACAAGGAAGTGAACCCCAAACTGTGCTGGAGTTGACACCTCCTGGATCATAACCCCAAGAGAACAAAGCTTCTCTGGGCACTGGTCAAGCATAGACATTAGATGTGTGATGTGTGATTGTGCACCCAAATCAGGCAGAAATTGCCGTGACTGTGGACTCCAGATGTCTCCACTAGGTAGCTTTTTTAAGGAGGTGCTCAGATATGCAACTACAACCTTACAGACTTGGATTCTGCACAGATCCTGCTCTGGATACTCACAAGGTTGTCTGGATGTGTACCATAGGTCAGGACTGTGTTCTCTCACTGAGATCCGTACTGTTAAAAATATTAAGGGTACCTACCTTGATAGTAACTGCTTCAAATGGGAATCGGTTTTGGCAGAGCTAATCAACTTTGATTCTTCCTGTGATTCAGGAAGGAAACTTGTTGCTGGGAAACTGTTTATTGCATTTTTATAATCTTACACATGCTTTATTCTGGGCAGAAGTGTGAATTTGATGAAATGGCATTCATTTGTGTGTCAGAGACAATATTCCCTATTCTGAAAATACTTTTTGAAATCTTTTTTGCTATAAAACCAAGTCAGAGGAACACAAAGTGAAAGTTATTCTTCATTTCAGCAGCACCTGCTGCTCTCCACTGGTCAGCCAGCACAGGAAATCGCATGCTCAGAAAATACCTACTTGTCTTGAAAAACCACAGGGTGTTTCAAGTTGCTTTAGAGGCATGAGTTAAGACACTTTTGTTTCAGAAAAAAATAACTCTGCTTTCCTCTTCCTTTGGCTAGTGTCCTGTTCACCTTCATCAACAAGAATCACTCTATTTGAAAAATTCAGATGAAACGAACCCAGTTCAGTTTAGGCTTGAGTGAGTCAGATGAGCACCATAATGCAGTGCTTGCCTTGGGAATCTCTGCAGATGTGATGCCAAGCACTAATATTGCTATGTTTCTTTCCAGAGTTTCAAAAAATTATATAGTGTGTTGTAGCCTCATCATAGTAGTTAACCGTGTATAACCATGTATAACTGTGTATAATTGGTGTGATGTAGCTCAGTTTTCTGTAGGTGCGAACTGCTGGTGTGCATAATGACAGTTAATCTCAATTTCCATATGAAATCTGAAAAATGCCTGACAGATAAAGTTGGTCTCAAAAGTCTTTCTTCTTGTCAAAATTGAATTTTGAAAGCAATCTTGAAAGCAATTTTCTCAAACCTTGCTGAGAGATATGCTTTGAGTGGTTTCTTGAGGGAGATTAAGATTTGAGCTCAGCTGGTTTAGGGACTTCAAACATTTACTGAGCTGTCCATTTCTCCAGAGAGATCCTGAAGATCAGGAGGTTCAATCAGTTACCAACTGGTCTGTCTGGGCCTCTGAAGGCCATGCCTCATCTGTCACATACTGTTAGTAAAGTGGAAGCATGAAGAGAAGTGGAGGTAAACTAGGTGGAAAGTGAGTACCTTTCTGTCAGTGCTGGAATAAGAGAAGTTTTGTTGTGGCTAAATTTTTAAATCCAGAGGAAAAACCCATAATTCCAGAAAACTCTGTCTAGATATCACTTTCTCTCAGTGAGCAGAAACTGAACACAAATTAAAAATAAAAGTCTACTTTTTAAATGTAGACATGCCAGGCTGCCTCTGATGGAGCTAGTAGCAAATTGCTACTCTGGGTCTAGTCACCAGAAGATGTTGACCTCAGTGTGAGGTAGCCCTGAGTGCATTTTAAACAACTGTGCAAGCTGACACAGACACTTCAGTTACTGACTCCAGATGTCCCATTTTACATCCATCCTGATACAAATTTTACACGAGGTTTTATACTACAGTCTGTGATCCCTTCCTAGTGAAATTTGGACTAGTTGTGTAAGCCAGTGCCATGTGAGTTGTGAAGGTGAATTTCGTGTGAAATTTATGACAGTGCATTAGTGTTGTTAGAGAAATTACAAAATAGATGGTTACAGAAATGTGTGATTTATTTTCAGTTCCCAGCCATGTCACTTTGTTTAACTGCAAACTTGTAATGGTGTAAGCTGCAAGCTGTTACCATGCACAAAGAAAGGTTTTCCTTGTGTTTAACACTGCATTCTTTTAGCATTTTATCTTCTCCCCTTACTGTCATCTCAGTGTTTCAAAGTAAAATATAAGGGGTGGGGGGGAGCAGTCCAGGCTTAATATCGGCACTTATCTGTTGTTTCTAATTGTAGGTCAGCTATAGAAGAGATGAAGTAGGACTAACTGCTCAGTGTGCTGTATCTAGGTCTCTGACTTCTGTGGGCTGTATAGATCTGTAGTGCACAAGCCTTGATGTCTTCCTTGCTCAGCGAGTGCTTTCCCCACTGCTCCTGGAACTGTCTAGCAAAGAGCTCCACATGGTTGATTTTCTGTTCTTGACATTTGCTATGCGGGAGGAAATAGTAGGACCTTTAAGGAATTCTATCTGAAAAAAAAAACAATGCTAACAAAAATTAAATGAAAGATTTAGTCAAATATTCTCAAAACGTTGCAGTGTAGGTTTTGCCCTTTTTCTTACTTGGAAAGTTTATAGAAAAGAGTGCTGTAAAAAAAAAACTTTATTCCCAAGGTGTACTGGTAGTAAAGAGTAACCCTGAAAATCTCTCCTCTTCTCTTTACAGGATCAGAGAAAGGGACAACAATGGTTCCTATGCTCTGTGTCTGCTCAATGATGGAAAAGTACTTCATTACCGTATTGACAGAGATAAGACAGGAAAGCTGTCCATACCAGAGGGGAAAAGATTCGACACCCTTTGGCAGGTCTGTTAAATTTGAATCACTTGAGCATATTTCATCATGTTTCCATATATCTCCATTTAGGCAATTTGTTTTACTTTGCTGTGCATCAACAATTGTTAGCTAAATACCAATATGTTTTGGTGGTTACTTGTCATATGTTTCCAACATTTTGTGGGTTTTGTATACAAGGAGAATCTGCATTAATATAGAAAGTTATGCAAATGTACAGATTTTTATCATTTTTAAGTTGTTGCAGCTTGGCTTAGTTTAAAATTGCTGTAATTATTATTCAGAGAACTGCTCTTTCCCCAGAATGGAAGAACGTTTGCATTTGTAAGTAACTATAATCAATAACAGCTATATAAGGTACAGTCTTTCACTAATGTATGTAATCTACCTTTGTATTATTAATGTGTATTACTAATGTAATAAAGGTACGATAGTAAGAAATAGGATGCTATACATACACTGAACTCCTTATCTTGGAAGTTCCCTAGATTATTAGCTGAATAAACATTATTTGCTAAGGGTTACCACCAAAATATGGCTGAATATTGGGCAAGATTAAGCCATCAAGGAATGGATAGCTGACAGTGCCGTAGTAAAAAAAAACTGAGTACTAGGGAAAAGATGAGGTAATCTGAAAATGCTGAAGGAAATGCACAAACTTGCGGTGTACTTTTGCTTAAAATTCTATTTAAATAAATAAATTGAGTAATAAAATTAAACCTCTATATAACAATTCTTGACCTTTTCTGTAAGTATCCATGTCATTCCTGCAGTTTACTGTAAATCTGAGAGCAGCTATAACAACTTAGTATATTTTTTGAATATTTCACTTGCAGATTGCCAAATGCATAGGGCCACAATAGCAGTAATTTCCTGTGATAAAATAGCAAAATAAATGGTGAGAACAACACAGAAATACATGTGGCAATGACCACTGGTGCTAGAAACTTAATACTAACTGTTTACATCATAATGTGATTTTGCAGTGCCAAAATGCTTTTTATATTTGCATAATTCCTGCACACTGCAGTGTTGCCCATCTTTATTAAGGAAAAAAAATCTGGGAAAAAAAAAAGGAAGAGAGAAATAGAGATATAAAAAGAAGTGGTTTACTCACAGTTACAAAATAGTTTAGCCGAGCACCAAATTGAGCACAGGTTGCATAAATCCTGTTCCTTAGATTCAGCCACAAAATCACCTCAAAAGCCTACACCTACACAAAAGATAACGGAAGATGTGTATGTGCACTAAGGATCTGCTGTATTTCCACTTGACTTGCTGCAGTATATACCAATTACTGAACATGTGCATACGATTTTAAAGAAGCAATTTAATATACCTATGTTACCTTTTCATTTCTCTCTCCCTCTCTTTCTCTCTCCCTCTCTTTTTCTCTCCTTTTGGTAGTTAGTGGAACATTATTCATACAAACCAGATGGATTATTAAGGGTTCTTACCATTCCTTGTTCACGACTTGGCTCAGAAAATGGTGAGTTTTAATCTGTGCATTTTATTCCTATTATGAATCCTTTTTTCCCACTTTCCAGGTAGTTGGGTGTATATTATTTTAGATTTAAATTAAATTTGGTATAGGAGTATAAAAATTCCTCTGTCTTTTTATCTGTGTACCAGTGCCACTGGTATATAGGTAAGCGTAAAGGATAGTCTGAATTATTACTAAGACATTGCACATATTTTGTCTCTGTGGCATTAAATCTCAGACATGGGATACAAAAGTAAAGAAGAAGAGCTAGGAGAAGTTTTATAGTATGATTTTAAAGGAAGGAAGTTAAGTTCCCAATGTAAAATTATTTCTTCTTGCAGTACATTTCCCATCCTGCTCAGTATCTTTCTGTATTTGGCTCCTTTGCAGATAATATTGTTTTTGATGCTCGTCCTCCACATCATGGAGCCCCTTTTAAGGTAAGAATAGGTCTTGGTATAGCAATAATGTTAGTTTTAGAGGACTTAATTTTACACGTTACTCTAGGAATTCTAATGCATGGGTATTACTGCAGGAGTGAGAATTTTTCTAAGGATTGTTAAATAAGCAATAGATAGGAAAAAATAATTTTATCATATTCCAGTGTCATTGTTACTTTCCTTAGTTTTGCACTGAGCTATTCACCATTTAATTCTGTAAATGTATTTTATACTATATGGGAAGATTAGTATTTTCTTATGGAAAATGGCTTGTTCAGTAAAATTTGATTTAAAAGTTTTGGTTATATGGAAAAGTATTACAATATTTTCACTATTTGAGCTTAACTTGTGTACACTTGTGTGTATTGAAAAAAAAATTTAAAAAGCTTACTTTCATTACATGATTTATATAATCATATAAAGTGTTATCTCCAGAGGCATAGAGGGAGACTTTCAAAGATGTGAGGAAAGGGCAACAGTAGTATATTAAAGCTGGTGAAAACCTCAACAGTCCCGTTAGTGGAGAACCACCCGAGGCATGACACAAAACCTGTCATTCAGTTTTAACTGGTCTAAACTGAAGTAGGGAATTTAACTTAATCATTTCACTTCTTCCAGAAAATCTGTCTGTCATCTAGGTAGTTAAGTTGTCTAGGTGCTTCTCTTGATGCCATCTCATATTATAGAAATAAATGTTTTAGTTCGTATAAGCAAAATTAAATTTATTTTAACACTCTGAGTCTTCATAGTCCCATGGAGCAGACATTTTTATGACCTTACTTTCTGAATATCAGATGCCTTTTAAAATCAATGGAAATTACACACCAAAATCTAATGGAATTTGCACTCCTCAAATCATTGACATTTTTTAAAATGTTGTCTCAACATTGTCTCAAATGACTCTCCAAGTCACAAATATTAAGTTTAAGCATGTCAGACTGTGTGCACACCGTCTACACACAAGGTGGTAGTGGCAAGCATATTCAGTTAAGGTACATTACATTCGTGTCAGGTCATCAATAGAAAATTCTACAGTTTACATACAAATGAAAAGTAAATATATGGAGCCCTTAAAACTCCTACTTTAAGTACTTAAATTTCTCAAAGAAACAGCAACAAGAAACCATGCATCTGACTGAACTGACTGACATTTAACACTGTGCAATGAAAAAAGTGGCCAAACTCTTCTCTTTTTCATCAGAGCCATTGCAGTTATGTAATCCCAGTTGTTTACAATGCTTTGCAGATGAAAAACACTGTTTTGCAAAGAGTGGGTGATTTGTTCTGATTAATATTAATAGTCTCAAATGAGACAGCTGGCCTTAACAAATCAGCTAGCCTCACTATAGGCGAATTTTGGAGGAAGAGAGATACATACCCATCCACATGTCACTTTATACCAAAAGTGTCTCAGAGTGGTGCAATGACTTTCCACCAGTAAGTAAATGCTTTTTGTTTTTGTTTTTATTTTTTTTTCTATTGAGAAGTGGTCTGGGTGATTACCCAAGACTAAATGCCCGCTTTTAGATAGCTGCAGTTAAATAAGATTAATTTCACCCTTAAATGTGTACTTTTCTCAGAGGTAGTTGACTTAAATACATTTTCACATGTGAGCAGTTCTACACACAGCCATTAGTATTTTAAAGACTGATAATCTATTCAATAGATTTAATACTTTCAATGATAGATAAAAGGAAAAGCACTTCTTTAAAACTGAAATCTGAATTCTGTTGTTTCTTTAGGAGTTCTTGAAAACAAATCTGCTTTCAAAGGTACTTTCATATAGTATAAAGATAAAAATGTAAAGTGCAAAATTTTAAGTTAGTGTTGCTATTTATGGAATTCAAAGACTTCAGGTAGCATTGCCAAGTTCTCACATGTTAACACCTTTGTATAAAAACAGTAACTGTCTAACTAAGATCTACTAAATTCCAAAGCTTTAGTGGAGAACATGCCCAAATCTCAAATTGCTTTGAAGGTGGATGGCCAGTATAGAAATATCATTTTGCTGGGTAGTAGAAAGCAGAGTAGACTGCCTACTAGACTAGTTGAGTAGACCAGCTGTATGGTCTAGACAGCTAGTAAGGGCTTGGACTACAGTTTATAACCTCAGGAAGGTGGTTTTTGTAGTATTTGCTAATGCAAATGGGTGAGATACCAAAGTTGTAGGTCTTGTTACCTTACCTGTCATATGGACATCTTCATTGCAGTGATTCTGATATGCCTCATCAGGAAGTGAATGACCTTGTGCTGGAAGTCTGTATTAGGATGTATTTTCTCCATGCAGAATGTGGACTCTAATTCCTTAATATTCCTATCAGCAGTGCTGTATGTAAACTAGAGCTTTTCTTGTCTTTTATCCAGAGACTCCATAATGTGATTTAAGGTGTCTTTGGTTTGGTTTTGATTTGATTTAACTTTTGAGATTTCTTAGTTTTTCTCCCTGGACATTACCCGAAAAGTATTTAAAATTGGAGAAGAGCTTTTAATATGAACCTAAAAGCAGGTATTGACATTGCAGTGAAGCTGTGAACATCATGGCATTCTCCTGATTTTATTTGTTTACCAGAAGTATTAACAAACTCAAACACTATGAGTGAAATCTAAGTTTAGATTGGTACTATTTACTGTCCTTTTTAGGTTTTAAAATATTCCTCTAAAAAGGCATTTGCAGTTTGAATATAATCTTTTGAATTAAGCATTATTACTGTCAAGAGGGTATAGTTAGCTACAAGGTCAAACATTAGGAATTACTGTCGCCATAAAAATACAATGAACTGAATTTATCGTGTGCAAAAGATCACTTAACTCCTTAGAGAATTTATTTGTTGCAAAATGATAGGAAATAAATGTTTTGAAATCCTTTTATTCCCATACAGAAAAAGAATTTCAAGCAGTAAAAGAAAAGAAAAACAAAAAAAATCAATAAACTGTTTCAATATGCACAATCTGAATTTTAATATCACAGTTATAAAGCTGTTAAACATCAAAAAAGTTTCCATTCTTCCAGAAAGAATAGAATGTGTTGGGCTATGCTAGATGTTTTAGAACAAAAAATGCTATTTGTATGTGAAATCAAATTTTTAAAAGAAAGATGAGGAAAACATGCTTCTTCAATCCTTAGTAAATTATCTTTATTTTTAAGAAAGTCCAAATGGAGTTATAAAAATTTCTAACATATATAAGTCAGTTCAAAGACGATTTAATGTGACTGAAAAGAGGGATCAGATTATTATTCTAGTATGAGCATCAGGCTAAATGCTTGGTCATTATGGTCACTACAGTATTGCATCAAATCTTAATTAGCCAAGTATGGTCTCTCAGTGACCATTAGAAATGCTAATTGATTATCCTAATTTAATGTATTTCTATAGAATAATTTTGCATTTCATTTAAAGGTACCCAAAGCCTGTTCATTTTTGTTTGAAATGTATGTTTATGTGCTTTTGCTTCAGTAATCACATTATGTTTATTGTAAAATCAGGGTATGCTTCAAATCCTGCTTGGGACATTAATCTTTCTCAACAGACTAAGGTTATTATCTGATTTACATTGCTAAATGTATTTCATTGGGCCTAAAATTCAATACTGGAGACAAAAGAAACTTACTGTGCAAGACCTCCAGGGAAAGAGCAGCATGCTTGAATTTAAAAACTGCCTCAAGGTATTTCTACACATTCAAGGTATTTTGAGAGAAATGTGGCTTAAAGAATATCTAGTATTAAGATTTCACATAGTACTTTTCATCTTGATTATACTTGCAGGCACAAAGAAGAGAAAGACTGTGCATGTTTTGTACTTGTATGCTATGTCTGTTTTATAAAGTACCTCTAGATATTTTCCTGACACATTTACTGTTCCTCTTTGACATTGTGGTTCTAGACTTGGGCAAGAGGTGGAATTATCTCAAGACTCAAATCGTACACCTTTCCAAAGGCTGGCAGCAAAAAGGTGCATCATACAGTCTTTTTAGGCCTTTGATTGAGTTAAAAGGACTTACACTTGGCTAATTTCTCTTCTTTTTTTTTTTTCTCCCCCTTTGGCTTGCTAATATCAAATGTCTGTCTTGACTACTAATAATCAAATTGTGAAGGCTTTATCATCTTTCTGCTTCTTTCCAAATCCTCTGAATAATCATCATCTTCATTTTATAGAAATAAAGCAGTGGCTTTAAAGAATTTCAAAAAAGTGTAGGGATTTTTTTTAATAATTTCTCACATCCCAAAATATTAGCACTGTTCCCCACGTTTGAAAATAACATGCAAGTGATAAAATGTACTTTTAAAAATAGTTCCTTATATCAGAACAAAATGATACTTCCAGTGAAATATAACACTCCTGATCAGAAAACTAGTTTGCTTGTTAGGCTACTAGTAAGCACATTTAGAGAACAATTTATTCATAACAATTTTTGCAGAACTTGTGTGCACAAATCTTGTTATGCATTGAAGTTAATTGCATTTAGGGAATTGTAGATTGTTGCAGCCCTAAGCAAAAGAGAAGAGGTGACAAAAAATCAGGGAACCCAAGGGAGCTCAGCCCTGTAGTAATGAGTGCTACATGACCAGTAAATGATGCTGTCCATTAATCCACATAGTTGTGAACATGGGTTTAAGGACTTTGCATGCTGATAATTACATGCTTGTCTGTGTGACTCTTGAAGTTTGTTTATTTATTTATTTATTAGCATTTGCTCTTGAACAAAAATGAGCAGGTAGAAGAAGCCCTAGAGCAGAGATACTATTCAGAGTGGAAAGCTGTGTTTGGTATTTACTGTATTTAATCATATTAGTATATAATAATTATACCTGTTTTTTATAAGTAACTTCATTTCACTTATATACTGAGGTACAGATGGCTGTTGATGTCTGCACGTCTTCCAAGGTCTTACAGTACCTGTACTTCATTTTTAATGTGTTGTCACACATAGAGTGTCTGGGATCTTTCTAAAGAAGTCACTCAAAATTTTTCCCATGATGCTGCTTATCAGACAAAAGGATATTTTGTTTTTGTTTAGAAAAGTGAGTGCTGTAGGGTCTGAATTCACCAGATGTAGACTGAAGAGGTTGGTTTGCTGCTATCTGTTTGCCTGGTAAAGCTTGAGCTGCTCTCTAGTAGCCTTCTACAATCACACGCCCATTTACTGTGCAAGACAGACTGAAGTGGACTGTCAGAGGATTATTTTTTTTAGGAAAGTAATTTTGGGAGTCTGATTTGGTCATTGCTTATGTGTGCTTATTCTGAATACTCAAACTCACAAGCTTCATGTTGCCAAATGATAGCCCCTAAGCTACAAGTGAAGCTCAGCTATTACCATTTTCAACGTTTGTCATCCCTGAAACCTAGTGTGCATTTCCCCTAAAAACCTGCTTGATTAGGAAGGAGGTTCTCAAAATGTTGAAAACTTTCAGAGAGTAAAAAGGAACACCTTTGGGCTGCTGAGTTTATTCAGACTAGAAAATCAAAAATAAATTAAAAAAAAAAAAAGAGTCTTCACAAACTTGTTAGGTAGATACAGGTCTAGTTCCCAAGTAAAAATATTTCTTGCTATTTTACTCACTGATACAGTGACATTTTAAATGAACTGGTGCCACCTCGTGGCAATTGGAAGTCAAAGCTCAATGACTATTTAGCTATTAAAATCTTTACCATGCTGCATTTTGGTAGGCAGTTTGGTTTAGTCAAGAAAGAAGATGTTATAGGCCTAAGTATACATTTGGGTTAATAAAAATCAGAATCACTGACATGACAAGCAATCACACTTGCTATACCGATTGCTTCCACAACAATAGTCTTTACTATAATAATTAGATTTAAATAGAAGCTGAATGAACCCCTTTATTCATCCTTTGAAGTGGATACTTTTTTTATATTCCTCTTTTACTGAGAGAGGAAATTCATTCTCTATTTTTTGTAAGATTAGTGTGACTAATCCTTTAGCCTGTTCACTGGTCATAAAAACATGAGTATTTATTTCCATGGGTTGAATTTATATTCCCTATTGAGTAACCGCAGCTGCCCAAACTCTAGAGCTCACTGGGTTACTTGTGGAAAGAAAGAAAATAGGGCTACCACGTTTCTCTGGTTAGCTTGGGGCTACAGCACTGCCAATATGACTTTGCATAGTTGAGGCTACAGGAAAGATTTCACTGCTTCAGTAAAGGGTGGGCTGCAGGACATCCCATAAGGCTTGGGTTCAGAGATTCTCATCATGTTTTTGGTGCACAGTTGGGACAGTCCCAGAGCAATTCTCTGTCTTCTAGATGCTGCCTTTTAAATACTTGGTGTTTCTACTCAGGAGATTATCTGGGGAAAAATGTTGACAAAAAGTACTTGTGTATCCTTTAAAACTAACCCTGACTCTACAGCATCTCAGATGCATCCTTTCCCATGTAGTCAGTATATTTTTGCCTCTTTCTTCCACTCTTTTTTGAACCCCTTGGCCAAAAATTGCCAAAATCATTGTGCCCTCAATTAGTGTAATTCCATCTGATTTTTTTCGTTGAAAGTGTGAATAGTAAATACTCCTTTTTTGACACTTAGGAACCTTTTTTAATGCCTGAATTTCTGATTTTGAATGAACTCTGCTAGGAAGATGAGCAACAAGAGAAAAAAGATCGTAGTATATCAGTTACTTTTGTTTTACATAAAGAGGCTAAACTGCAGAAAAAAGGTTTCCCTGTTCTTGAAAGGATCCTCTCACAGTTGACAGACAGGAGAGAGCAGGTTACAACCTGTGCCATATTGGGGTGCACACCCCTGCAAGAGCCCTCTGCCAAGGAGCTCTGCAGTAGCCTTGCTTGGTGCTTGGTGGGTTTTGTGAGGTCCACTTCCTCAAACAGGATGATCAGGATAGAGAGATGATTTTGAACTACATCTGAAGTGAAGTATGGAAGTAAGTAGGTCATTTTCCCCCCCAGATCCTCACAGAATAGACAGACTGGCCAAAATCATTTAGTCCATAATGTCTGATTTTTCAGGCTTATGGAAATAATTTCTGTTTACCTCTGTATCATCAAAGTAGTAAAAGTGAAATCATTCTGTAACACCCACAAGAAAAACAGTGGACTGTTTTTAAAAATTATTTTAATTTTTATTTGACCTAGATATGGAGAGAGATTATGTCAGGGATGAGGGGCAGAATAGATTAAAAAGGAATCCTTAGGACTTCTAGTGTTACATGGAAGCAAGTAAATTTAACATCTGCAGGATAAGATTTGTGCAACCATTTTCAGTTAATTCTCTCAGATTAAATGCTCTAAAATATTTTCAGTATCTTTCTGTGCTTTAGCTGTGTGTATTTTATTTGGTCTGCATATTTACTCAAGGAATAATCTCCATAATGAGATAAGCTTTGTTTGATCCCTTTCTTACTCTCTGATTCTCACCTACATTTCTTTTGCAATCATTATGCCATAGTCATCTGGAAAAAAAATGCATTTAACTTATCTCTTTGTTGCTAAACAGAAAAATTCTATTTATGTGCTACAGCAACAGTCACCTATTGCTTCCTCCACTGATGAAGCAGCATCTTTTAATCCGTATGTGCTCCAAAGAACAAGAACACTCATGGGAGCTGACAGAGGTGGGCACAGTAATTTGTATCATAGATTAAAAAAAAGTCTGTTAGAGGTCTCTGTTCCACCCATATTTCTTTATTTTCTTGCATATATTCTATGCTAATTCACGTACTGGGATAGCCAGTATCATGGCCAAAACCTGGTAGCAGTTTGCCAGATGTCAGTATCTGTAATGAAAGTGATTTAAGAGAAATGCCTTTCTCCCTGTTGGAGTAGAAGACTTTTCCCTTACTGGAAAAAAGTCTTTTTCCCAGTTGGCAAAAATGAAAGAAATGTGTGCCCCATTGAAAACTCCCAATAATGTGCCCCAAGAAATCTGTCAATCTGGTATCTAGGCTCTCAGTAACATGTAATGAAAAGATGAGTGCCTAAAAGGAATAAAGAATTACCTGGGGTAACAAATATTAAGGTAAAGGGCATCTCCTAAAACCTCCTTCTGCCAAGGACCCATAGGCCTTATGCACCCGTTCCACATAAGTTAGGAAGAGATGACCTTTGGTTTCCCTTTTATCCGGTTGCTCCATTGTTATAGCACTTCCTCAGGTGAAGTAGGGGCTCCCACTCTTATCGGAGATGTTTTGAACTGCTTGTAGCTAGATTACGTGTGGGACCTTGTTAATGTTCTTAGTGAAGCAAACCCAAAGATGGGATCGATGATCTTGAATGTGGTACCTGTAGCAGGAGAATGTTCTTATAATCTGTAATTTGTTCACTGCTTGAACTGCAGCCGATCAGAGAGAGGCCTTACCCATGGACACTGAGGTCTACGAAAGTCCATATGCTGATCCAGATGAAATGAGACCAAAAAATGTCACTCTTGACAGGAATTTGTTAAGCCTGGAGGATGGTGAACTTGGCTCTGGCAACTTTGGTACCGTAAAGAAAGGGTTCTATAAGATGAAAAAGTAAGTGGTCCTTTCTGTTTTTATGGAGTCAAATGTACAGATTTATGAAGTCAAATACAAGCTTTAGCTTGTAATTTTTTGGAGGGAAAGTAATGTTTGAATGTTATTTGGTGTGACAGGCTGTACCTACAGGAATTTGGACTAAGATTCACCAACTTCTCTTCCCTTACACTTTTATTTTTCTTTTGAATGAGGAACCTCTTTGCCTATAACAGAGTGACCTCCCAGGCATTATTTTCTTCTGTAAATTGGAGAAGTGCCCCTTATGACTATTTACTAGCTTGGATAGTGTAATGAGGATCCCTCTGCTTCCTTCCATAATTTGGATTGGCAGCTATGTTTCTTGGCATTTTCACTCTACATGACCTCTCTGTGACAAAGAAAGTGCTAGGACAGTTTTACCCATAAAATTGTTGTCAGAACAGACCCTGTTTGTACTAGCAGGAATAGGAACACCTGACCATTTATGCATCCACATAACCAAGTGCTATCAGGATGTTGTTTAAGTGCCTGGACTGATTGTGTATAAGCTTTCTCTGTTAAAAGCTAGAGGCACTTCTTTAACCACAGTCTTTCAGAGCCCAGAAGGATTTTTGCAAGGCTGCATTTTCTAGCCTCACCCCTAAAACACCCCAGTTCTGAGCAAGTCCTGTATGATTTTTCTTCTGAGGATACTTTCAATAATCACATACTTTAGGGAGTCTTTTCATTATTCCTTGTCTTTTTATTAGTTGAGAATAGCCAG
>VWPW01002919.1:0-25585 GCA_013389825.1 Crypturellus undulatus | reverse complement strand
TTTTGCTGTGTTGCCATAAAGTAATTTGGTAGCTCTACTAAGGACCTACTCTTTCCCAATAGAGGTGATGAGCATCCCCCGTAAATCAAACAACAAAAGAACTCCTACTCATAGTCCCAAAATACTGCATATCCTCAGAATGTAAGATGGAAACTGGCCTTTTCTCTAATTACAGCCTCTTTTTGTGCTCCCCAGCCAGTTTCTCGGAGCACAACCTGCTGTTTAAGCCTGCCTCCATGCATCCGTTCAACCTACTCTCCTGATGCGATGGCTCTGGAAAACGTGGAGCTGGTCCAGCTGCACCTTCACTACCTGTGAGGAAGAGGATTTGTTTGCTTCCTTCGGTTCCCTGACTGAAATAACCCCTCTCGTTTCTGGAATAGTAATTGCAGCGGTAGCTTTGAGATTCATCGCGCACCTCTGCTTTGCTTCAGGTATGAATCGACCTCAGCAGGCATTTACTGCCCGGCGTACTACAGAGCATTAGGTATTATCCGTTAAGTGCTGCACAGAAATTTGCAGCAGTTCAGTAAACAGCTTATGCTGCTGCTGCTGTGCCGAGAATGACTCAGAGCTGTATAAATGAATTGTTACTAAACAGCAGGATATAAACTAGGTCTTTCTTTACTCAACAGAATCGCATAAAGCAACTATTGCTGGAAATATTTCTCTCTCTGGCCTTTCCTTCACCGCAAAAAGAGATGCATTCTTAATAGCTGTTATATATCCAAACCACAAGCATACCAGAAATATATTTTGCCATTTTTTTTTATTGTAGCATTTTAATGTGTCAAAATGCAAATTTTAAAAGCCACTTTTTTTTTTCCTGGTGTGGTTTTGTTCTTTGTTTTTTAAGCCCACCAGCTTCCTCTCTGGAAAACCCCAAATTTATATTTTTGTCCATTTTTGCTGTTCGTTTGTTTGTTTAAACCTGTTAGGTAAAATCTCCCAAGCTTCTTGCCCTGGAATCTGCTAACAACCTGCATCCATGTGTCCTGGAGGATGTCCTGCATCCACTGAGGAAAATGGTCGTGGGATGCAAACTGCAGACAAGTCCCTCCTTTGGGCTGGGCTATCTGAGGTCATGGACACTGGTTTGCTGCTCAAATCTCTCCCTTTTCCTTCGTTCAAGCCTGGGACCAGACTAGAAAACTCCTCAGGTGTGTGCGCACTGCACAATAACGGCAAAGTGGAAAATCCAGCAGAATTTTCCATTTCTTACAGCAAAGGCTCATTGTGCCTCAGCTTCTCACGTGGTGCTCTGCATCCTCTCCTCTCCTCTCCTCTCCTCTCCTCTCCTCTCCTCTCCTCTCCTCTCCTCTCCTCTCCTCTCCTCTCCTCTCCTCCATCCCTGGCTGACACTTGAGCTCTTGTAGCTGCGTCTTGGAGACCAAGACCAAGGCCAAACGTCTCTGATCTTTCTTGTGCTGAGCACTAACCCAGGCTTTGCAGCCAAGAGGTCACCTCCTGCCACGTCATGAGAAAACGTTCTTCCAACTTGCCTCTCTTCCTGAGGGTTGCCTCCTGCTTTTCTTTTGAGACAGTAATGGCAGTAAGAGGAGAGCTTCTGGTTGTTTTCTTTAATGCAGTTGTGTCTTTGCTTTTGTTACAGTAATGGCAGTAACAACTGCATTTCTAACATTTTTCTTTCTGAGGTTATTTCTTAGCATGTTTGGTGACCTTGTGATGTTGCATGGTGCTGTATTCATTTCACAGGGGAAGGGATGAAGGGGCAGAGAGGTGAGAGTCTCACCCTCTGTCAGGGACCCATTATCAAATAAACAAGTCCCTGCAGCCCAGGCGGCTTTGTACTTGTTTCCTGCAACACCCCTGCAGACAAGGAGGCTGCTTGTGCAGCGTTGTCATTTGGTTGGAAAATGCCCCCAAAACCTAGATTCTCAGGAGAGAGCAGGATGGCAGGAGAGGAGGCTGGAAATTACCTGTTTGAACAAGAAAGGCCTTGGCAAGTGCTCGCCAGTGTGGTTCTTGAGCACCGTTCCTTATGTCGTCCCATGCTGCAGCTCCGCTCCCCGGGAGACATCAGGTGTGCAGCTAGCTGGAGAGCTGCTGGGGAGATGATTCACAGCGGGGATGTAACCTAGATTCGGGTCCAGAAGAACCTCTGAAGCAGATACACTGAGTTTTCTATGTACTTGTCATGTATTGCAGCCTCTTCATTTGCTGAGCTGAGGATCAATGTCCCTGTACATTCCTTTCTCATGCAGGAGGCCCTGCTGATCCTGAACATCATCGTCTCTCTAGCCCTGCTCTGTCACCCACCAGCTGGACTCTGGGTAGCAGCTGAGTTCTTTTTTAATCACAAGTACTTGTTTATTTGAAGTTTTTTTATCTATTCCTATAATAGTCTCAAACAGGTATTTTCAGCGATATATTCTCCTCTCCTGCCTTTACTTAAAGATTTGTGTGAAGCCTCTTTCTCGCAAGTCTAAGGAAGAGTTTGTCCTGTTTTATTTATTTATTTTTAATCACCACAGTGGCCTTCTCCCAGGTGAGTGTGTCTTGCTGCCTTCTGGACTGCTTTGCTTCTGCATCCCCGGAGCCCCCTGCGGCAGCAAGTCCTGTAGTTTGGCTGGGAGCTGAGGGAAGAGCCCTTTCCTTTGTTCTGTGTTAACCCTGTTGGCAGGCTGTGTTCCGTCTGTCCCTTGCTTCTTCTAGCGTGAGAAATAATGAAGTGTCCATTTTATTCACCTTCTTGGTGACACTGAGGATTTTATAAGCCTCCTACCTCTCCTCATCAGCTTCTCATTCTGAGCAGAAGAGGCTACTCTTCCTCATGCAAAAGCCTTTCCATGCCTCTGTTCCTCATCTTCACCTTTCCCTTTTCCTTTTTATTTCTATTACTGATATATATATATATGTATGTATGTATTTTAAGAATAATTGATCAGAAGAGTGCATGGTATCCAAGACATGAACACGCCTGGGCTTTGTATGGTTACAAAATCAGATTTTCTGTCTTCCTTGCAGCTAACATTGTTTTCCTTTCGGCTGTCACTTGACACTGAGCCAGCGTTTTTAGTGTTCAGGATTCGCAGTGCCTTGGAAATCTCTGTCTGTAGTGTTGCAGGTGATTTACGGTCGGTGTAGATGGACAGCTATGCACATGTGTGCAATAACACTGCGATACGGTGTTGAATTTCATCGGCCCCCTTCCTACCGCCACTGGACTCCCTGGGACTGTGACGTGCAGCTCTCCGGGGGCAGCGTCAAGCCGAGCAATCCTGCTCCAGGGAGGTCAGGACAACGGAGAGGGTAGGCATGGAGGCAGCGTGAGCAGCGCCGGGCCTTATCCGGCTGCACGATGGGCCCTCGTGGCACCGGGGTGCTTAAACACTGTTTATTTGGGGAAGGAGGAATGAAAACTGCTGTGTCCTTGTGGCGTTTGGGAGGAATGCAGTCCAAATGAATCCATGACGTGAGAACGAGTCCTTCTGAGCCAAGTGGGAAAGGGAGATGTGGACGGGGGCAAGTGCCAATTAGTGCCTTCAGACCCAGCTCTTTTGCTCGTGCCTTGAGATGATTACGACACTGAGGGAAAACTGACATGTCTTGTGCTAATTAGCAGTGCTGCCACGCCGCTGTACGAGGCCATCCCGTTATCAGGGGCGCTCACCCCGGTGCACAGGGGCGAGCACCGATCCAACAGGTCCCGGAGCTGCAGCCGGCGCCTCTGTGCCTGAACAAAGCCGCACTTGCACTTACAGCCTGCGCCCTTCCCACCTAATCCTGCTGCTATGGGCATGAATACTAACCAGGACACAGCAATTCAGCGACAAGACCTGTCTGTCACTGCTAAATCCAGCTCGCCTGGAGCAGGCGCTCTCCATTAGGTGCCTGCAGATGGGCTGGGTACAGCCCCTGCTGATGATCACGCAGAAATGCGCTGTCCTTCCTGGAATAAAGCCAAACACTGAATTCTTCCAGAGAAAAATAAATCTTTGGGGTTAATTAATATCTTTCTTACCCTTGCATAAATCTGCTGAAGTCATTGAAGCAAAGTAATAAAAGGAAAGCAAAGACAGCCACCTCATTCTGAGGGAGGAGAAAGTCTTTGGAGGATTTTTTTTCACCTGATTGTGACTCTTTCCCTTTTTGGTTTTAATTCTTTTCTCAAGAGGGAACTGGAGGTTTCAAATAAAATTTGCTCTGCCTGAATGAATCACTGTCACACTCTTTCTGCCTTTCCGTTAAGAAATGTTATAGGTGAACAAAGATGTGCATACTGAGCAACCAGAAAACAATGGAAAAAAAAAAAGGGAAATAAGTGAATCCTACTGGCTATTTTCAGCTGAGAGGACTGTGGATTATAACCAAAAGTTTCTCTGCAGAATGGGCATCTCTTTTCCGTGAACTTCAGGTAGATTATCTGTGTGCAGGCAGCAGACTCAACTGCTACAAAGACTGAGGTCTTGTTTCTCAAATGAAGCAAGAGAGGAAAATACAGAAGCATCATGGAAATCTGAGCAGTAAGGAAAACTCTGGAGAAACACTGTTCTTGGGAAGCTGGCAAGCTGGCTTTTCATTACTCAGCTAATGAGTCCTGCACGAGTAACTGGCACCAGGTTGGCAATAGGTCCTCTGTGAAAGGGGTTCTGCTGAGGAATGCTGCGCAGAGGGGATTCTTTCCTTCTTCATTTCCTTTCTTTCTTTCTTCCTTCCTTCCTTCCTCCCTCCCTCCCTCCCTCCCTCCCTCCCTCCCTCCCTCCCTCCCTCCCTCCCTCCCTCCCTCCCTCCCTCCCTCCCTCCCTCCCTCCCTCCCTCCCTCCCTCCCTCCCTCCCTCCCTCCCTCCCTCCCTCCCTCCCTCCCTCCCTCCCTCCCTCCCTCCCTCCCTCCCTCCCTCCCTCCCTCCCTCCCTCCCTCCCTCCCTCCCTCCCTCCCTCCCTCCCTCCCTCCCTCCCTCCCTCCCTCCCTCCCTCCCTCCCTCCCTCCCTCCCTCCCTCCCTCCCTCCCTCCCTCCCTCCCTCCCTCCCTCCCTCCCTCCCTCCCTCCCTCCCTCCCTCCCTCCCTCCCTCCCTCCCTCCCTCCCTCCCTCCCTCCCTCCCTCCCTCCCTCCCTCCCTCCCTCCCTCCCTCCCTCCCTCCCTCCCTTCCTTCCTTCCTTTTTTCCTCCTTCCCTCCCTCCTTCATTTTCCCCCTGTCTCCTGCACCTATGGCTCTTTTTTGCCTTTCCTACCTTGCCTCACTTCTCGCTGGGATGACAAGTGGGTGTCGTGCTCTGTAAACTCCATTTCCTGTAATGATTTTTTCATCCCATGTAACTGAATCCAGAAGAAAGATGTGGGAAAGCTGAACCAGGAGGAATACTGGAATTTAGAGAAGGAACCCAGAAGCGGCAACACTAGGGAGAGCAGCACTCGCTGGGCGTGCTCAGGACTCAGCTCTGCCCAAGTCCTGCATCCTTCCCGCATCCCTTCTGACAAGCCTTGCGCTGGCACAGCTGCCCTGCCACAACGTATCTTAGCAAGAACCTTCACTTAAGACTTGGCTACGTCTTTCTGTGCAAAATCCCCGTGTCTAAAATGCCGCTTGCTTCCTGCCCCTCTGCGCCGAGGTGTGCGGGTGGGAAGAAACGCGGTGCCCACGGCACGAGCACCGGCTTCGCTGAGGCCATGGGAGTTAACGCGAGGCGCCCGGCTCGAGCGCGGCAGACATCGATCCCGCGAGCCTGCCAGGAGGGTGATGTCAGTGCTGCATTCCCGGCACCGCGGCTGCAGCTCCCCGGGGCACCGTGTGCTGCCCTTCCTGAGCGCATCGGGGACGAGCTTGGCACACGCGGGCCAGGAGGGAGCCGGGCCACGTGCTGCAAACTGGGCTCGTACCTGGGGCCCAAACCAGGCCAGCAATGAAGGGCCCGGGGCTGAGGATACAGGTGGGGATTTCCAACACCCAGGAGCTGCCAGGTGCTCGGGAACACCTTGGCACCCGCTCCGTGTACGGCCCTGCGGTCTAGGTCACTGTCCATGCTGAGGCTGAACGAGATACACAGCGCTGCACCCGCTGCTTCCCACAGCGTGTCTGCATGCTGTGGATCATGGCCTGAATCCACGCTTGGGAGCGGTTGGTCTCAGCCGCGAGTGACTATGGAGCGTCAGGAAACCCTGTTGTTCCTCTCTACTTTGCACAGGGCTGTAAACCTATAATAAATTGTTCCTACAGCACAGCTGTCGTGTGTGCGCCCTTCTGCCACTCATGACAGCATCACCTTGCCCAGGCACAGCCCAGCGCTTCCTTCAGCTCGCGGGGGCCTTCTGGAAGGCGAAGGAGCTCAGCGATGAGCAGCTGCTTTTACTGCTGCGTCACGCAGCTTGCTGGAGAGCCGGCTGGCTGCGCCGCAGTGCACGGAGCTGGTGGCAGCAGAGGACACGCTGTGTGACAGTGCATGGAGCTGTCAGCAGCAGAGGACATGGTGCGCAGTGGTGCACAGAGATGTTGGCAGCAGAGGACNACTGCTGCGTCACGCAGCTTGCTGGAGAGCCGGCTGGCTGCGCCGCAGTGCACGGAGCTGGTGGCAGCAGAGGACACGCTGTGTGACGGTGCATGGAGCTGGTGGCAGCAGAGGACATGCAGCACAGTGGTGCACANCTTAGGCATTCTATGATTCTATGACACGCTGCACAGTAGTGCACGGAGCTGGTGGCAGCAGAGGACACGCTGCACAGGGGTGCACGGAGCTGGTGACAGCAGAGGACATGCTGCATGGCGGTGCATGTCACTGTTGGCAGCAGAGGACACANTGCACGGAGCTGGTGGCAGCAGAGGACATGCTGCATTGTGGTGCATGTCACTGTTGGCGGCAGAGGACACGCTGTGCTGTGGTGCTGGGCGCCAGCCTGTCACCGCCTCCATCTCGTGAGCAGTGCTGCCACCCGGGAGCACCTCAGCCGGCGTGAGGCACTTCCCATTTGGCTGTACAAACAGCCCACCAAGGGAGCCCCTTTCTGCGCTTGGTGGGTCTGCGCAAGCCCCCTGTGTGCACCACGTCTCGCCGCTCTGGCTTCCCGCTCACTGTGGTCTGCGCACGAGCAGGGTGCGGGCTGTGTGCGTAGCCACACGCAGGTATGCGTAGGCAGCATGTATGCGTATGTGTATGCACGTGTGCTTGTAATGGCAGGCAGATCTGGCCATGTAGCTTGGTAGCCTCAGTGCTGATGAAGAGTGAACCCTCCTGCAGAAGGACAGGACCTGGCATCAGTAGCTGGGTGGAGGTAGGGATGAGGGCAGGGATGGTCTCCACAGAAAGCACAGGTCACACAGGCATCGTGGACGCCTATGCCAGGCTTTTGACCCGTTTCAGATAGATAGGAAGAAAACCACCAGGAGTGAGCAAGCTCGAGAGCTGGACGGGGGAATGCCGTGTCAGGCTAGGTGTGCATTTCGGTCTTGCACTAGGAGCTTTTGCATCCATCCATCTCCAGGGAACCCTGGTGGTGTCATCGGGGAGGCTCTCATCCTGCTTTGTGGCATTGGAAGGGCTTGGGACCTGGCTCTGCACCAGCACCAGGGGCAGCGGCAACGGGTGCCAAAACTGTGTGCCAGGCTCTCCTGGCCGGGGCGGCTCGCCTGTCCCTGCGGTAGCTCTGGCTGGGCCCTGCTGAAGCCGAGCGCAGGCTCCGGCTCCTGACACCGCGCGTACCCAGCGCACCGGCTCTCGCAGAGCCCCTTCTGGCCGGGCTGAGGCCAGCGCGTGCCGAGCAGCACCGAGGCAGACGGGGCTCCCGGCGCGGGGCCGAGCGCCCGGGCCCAGGTGCTGCTCTCGGGGTGTCGGGAGCAGAGCCGCTCCCGCAGTATGGATCTCCTGCACGTGCCGGCTCTGCGGATGTCCCTCCCTTGATCAAAGGCGCAGCTCGCCTCAGCTAAGCTGCTTCTCCCCACACACAGTGATCCCGGCCAGGCCTTCTGCTCCCGAGAAGATGACTCAGTGAAAACTGGGTTGTCCCTAGGTCCAATGTGACACCAGCAAGCGCAACTACATCGAACAAAAGAAAAACCCTTAGACCTTAACGCTGCTTCAGAAACATCCCCAGGCAATACCAGAACAGACTCAGCGTTTCATTAGCTGCTTTTCTTTCTTTCTTTTTTTTTTTTTTCACTTTAGAAGGTGAAATATAAAGCAGGCGGGCAGAGGAGGTGGCTGAGATTCCACCAAACGTTGACTCTTCCCGCTCGGCCCGGCTGTGCCCTGGATGCTCCGGGGGGCTGTGGCAGCTGAGCTGAGATCCACAGCCAGAACCTGGACTTTTGCCTTTTTTTAGCCTTGACTGCAGAAATGAGAGTCATTTCTGAGGTTTAACTGGGGCCAAGGTGAAGACCCCATCGGAGGTGCCGAGTACGAGCCCACGGATCAGCCGGGGCTTGCAGAGACACACGCTGCGGCCGCTGCATGGCCCCGGCGCTGGCACCTTGCCCTCCTGCTCCGCTGCAGAAAGGCTGCTCCTGGGCAGCCGGAGCAGCGAGGAGAGGACGGAGGAGAGAGGTGAGACTCGGGAGCAAGGTCCCAGCCGAAAACTCCCTGAAAGCAGAGCACGCAGTCCTGAAACCACCCCAGGGGCAGCGCACCTAGAAGCCCAGAGCTGCCACTAAGGGTCTCCAGCTCCAGGACGCGCGGCACCTCCGCCAGCACGCGATGGTCTGGTGAGCCCAAGCAGGCTTCACCCAGACCACTTTCCATAGCAGTGCCTGCTGGCCTGGAATAGGAAAAAACAAATAACTTAAGGGTTTTTATTTATTTAAGTGGTTCCCTGTCTTCTTGTAGAGGTTGCAGCACTTCAGCCCGCAGTCTCCCCAGGCTTCTCTCGTCTCTCGTGGCGAGCTGAGTGCTCTGAGAAAACAGGTCGAGATCCAGCGTGGTGGTGGGGAGGGCTGGAGAAATGTGGGTTGTCCTGACACACAGCAACAGCAGCTTGGGAAGCCAAAATTGAGCAACCCCCAGGGTGTCCGTCGGGCTGGGACAGAGACCCCTCTGCTCACGAGGCCTCTCCCAGGGCAGCCCCCTCACGTTTCTTCCAGCATCACTGGGAGCTTCCAGATGACTTCTCACTTTCAGGGTAAATAATAGACAAAACCAAAACAAACAGCAGCACCAGGAAAGCTCCCAAACCGAGCCCCAAATTCTGCCTCATTTTGCCCAGCAGCACAATTTCTTTCTTTCATTCCCGGGCATTTTGCACCTGTGGGAGTGAGGCAGATAAAATGTATCAAAAAGCACGTGGAAATGGGTTTCCGCCGCTCGGAGACCCAGGGAGCTACCATTTACATAACTTCAATGCAATCCTAAATTAGAGCCTGAAGCTGCAAGCAGCGACAAGGGGGAATGGGGACGGCTCCTGCGTGGACGTGAAAATTGGCCTTGCAGGAGTAGCTGTGCTCCAGTCCGATAATCCCAGGAGCGTGGGGTCGAGGGAAGGGGCCTGGAGAGGAGCCTTGTGGAGAGAGCGGCCGGTGCGGGAGGAATGCGAGCGCGGGAGCAAGGGGCACGACGACGCTTTTCCCCCATGTCCCCTCTCCTGAGGCTTCCAACAGACCAAAATCCTCTGGAAACTGCAGCGGAGCAGTTTGCGCTGGGAGCCGGAGGCTGCGGTTCCTCGCTGGCCGAGCGCCAGGGTGTTCTGGGGCCTTGGCCCACTCCGAGCTATCAGAATTCCCGAAGTAGTTCCCAGCAGAGCAACGTCGTCCCCGTGCACGGCTTTCCAGGTACCTTTTCCTCCTGGTCCCTGGGTCTCCTGTGCTACTGCAAAGCAGAGCAGCAGGGAGGGCTGAGCAGGGTGGCCACGTTCCCAGGGTGGCTTCCTGCACCGTCGCCCTCCCTTCGGCCTCCCTTCCCGCTCATCCCATGGCCACAGTCACTCAGTTCCCACTATTATTTAACTTATTTTCCTTTAATACTATCTTCACACAGGTGTTCTGGGAAAAAGGCAGATAAAAGTTCATCAGGAGGAAATAGTTCTTTCAATGAAACTGTGAGCTCTCTGATTTGGGTTTTCTGGGATGTCCCATGTCTGAGCAACAAAACGCATCTGAGCTGGCATTTTTGCTGCTCTTTGGGGTTTGTGGGATGCAGGATGGAGTTGGAGACTGAGGAGCTTCACGTACTGCTCCTTGGTTTGGCTGAGAAAGCAGCTTCCTAATTTGCAAAGATTTTTTCCTATTTACAGACCATTTTCCACTCTGTGACCATCTTTACTCCTGGATAACCCTGCAGAGGGATCAGGTTTGAACCCTGAGACTGCAGTTTCTTTAAACGTCCGCTTTAAAGTGCTGAAACTCCTGGTAACAGTGCAAGGATAAGACCGATAAGCAGGTTCTAGCCAAATACTGAGGGAAACTGTTTGCTCCTGTTGCTAAACCTTGCAAAGTGTGACAGGAGGCAGCATCTGGGGCCATAAACGAGTGTGTGACCACTGAAAAGGTCTGAGAGGACGTAGTTACACTACTGCAGGCAAACGTCACTGCCTGGATTCTCTTGCAGCGTGTCTTGCAGGCTGGGGGAGATCTGATAGGGAAATGGTTTGGAGATGCTATATATATATATATTATATATATAATATATATATTATATATAATTATATATTATATATATATAATATATTATATATTATATATAAAGCTGTACTACTGCTGAGTGCAGTGAGAGCCCATCTTTTTAAAAGTAATAGGATGAAACTGTCAGTGTCTCTTGGCACTGGGAGACAAACCTCGTCAGGGGAGGTCACAGCTTTTATTAGACCGTCAGAGATAGATGGGATAAAGAAGCTGGCAGGTTTGGGGGCACATGGGCTTCTCTGCTTCTTTCCGAGTGCATCATTGGGTCTAATAAAAGATACGACCTTGCCGCTTCTCTGCCCTCAGACTGTGGCAGTGGTGGTAATATAGGGCCTTACACTTATACACTTATTTGCAGAATGGTAAACAAATAAAGTGGGCAAACACATCCGATCCCTGCCCCGGAGAGAGGACCAGGCAGAGAGAGGGAGGAAACACCACTGCAAGGAAATAAAACTGAATAATGTCCCATTTGTGCATGCTGTCCTGTGAATGCCAGTGCTTGGCCCGGATGGAGAGGCATTTCCTCACTGCACATAGTTTAGGATTGGGGCTGTATTTACTGGAGAACCATCTCCTCGGTACCCACTGAAACTGAAGCCGAGTCAGATCTTGTCTCCTAAAAGAAGAGTGTTTGTCACTCTAAGGTATTTTCTTTATGGGGCACTCATCTGTCTCATTGTTCAAACAGGGACTGTTAAATAAATGGCTGTTAATTGAAATGATTTTCTAGACAAAAAGAGGTTTGTTTCTCTTGCTCGGGTGAGGTTCAGAAAGAACCTTTCGAAAGAAAAGAAATCTGAACTGGCAGAGGAAGGGGCAGCGACGCGGGGAGAAGCCGTCCAGAGGGAGACGCAGAAGGGCTGAGGCTGCAAAGCCCTGAAACGCCAAGGGCAGGTTTGTGAGTCCCTGCAGAGCGGTGCAGAAAAGAAAACCTCGCTGTCACCTGAACCCAAAGCTTTTAATGTCCCAGAATTTGTGGCTGGCGTTTGACCATCTTTTGAAGGGACTATGGTGGGTTTTCTGTCTGTTTATTTGGTTGGTTGGTTTTGTGTGTATTTTGGTAGCTGGGCAAAAATACTCATCTTAAATTCAAATAATTAAATTATTTTTAGGATCAATGATTAACTAAATTTCAATGTTCTTTCACAAATATTCAGCCTTTTTGTGCCTGGAAAGGGCTTTGTGTCTGCTAGCTGGTTAAAACCCTAACAGAGGTAGCTAGTGTGTCTGAGTGCTTGTGTTTGCTTTCTGGCAAGGATTTACATGCAAACATTAATATAAAAATGGAAACTTTTGCTGCATCTTCATACATTCACTGGAAAACTACTGCTCTCAGGCAAAACAGGTTGAATACTGGCATTTTTCCAGCAGCACTTTCAGCACTTTCCTGACATGAAAGCGATGCAAGAAAGTGTTTTTCAAGGACGCTTGAATGCAGTGCACCAGCCTGTGTTATCTCTCCAAAGAAACACCCAAAACAGAATAATTTAAGTTTTGCTTTATCTAGCTAGATATCTGCCAGAACTCTCTTTGCAGGATCCTTGCAGAAGACTGCGGATGTTCTTCGAACATACATACATAAAACAGGCTGGGTTGTATGTGGATCATGTGAAACTCAAGAAGAAATAAATGCCAATTTTGCAATGTGTTTTTAATGAAAGAGCAAGCAACTCCTGACCAGAAATCTTCTATGGAGGATCAGCAACCTGACACAAAAGTGGAACCAACAGCTTCTATGGCATTCGGAGGAAAGATCAGGCAACACCTGCTGCAGTGATCTGTGTCTCAATAGCACAAATTAAAAGAGAAATGTGGAGCAATCCCCCGCCCTCAGCCACCACGATTGGGAACACAAACTGTGGGAAAACATGACGAGGGGCAAGTCCCTGACAGCATCGCCTCATCTCGTCACTGTTGTCTCTGACCATCACGAATCGATGTGATGATTGCCTGCATAAAAGCATTTTTATTATTATTGGTATACCTGCTGGCCTGTCTGTTTTAATCGCCTGCAGTGCCTGCTTGCTGCGCATGGACTGGACCCCATGGGGGCATTTGAGGCAGCCTCTTCCCTGCACCAAGCCCAGGAGGTGTCAGTTAGTCGTGTGCTGATTTGTCTTACATGGTCCCACATGGAGGAAAGGATCCTGCCATGCTCAGGGACCAGATGCAAACACTTCCAGAGCAGCAGCTGTTGGTCCATGGAGATGAGCCAGCCCAAGGAGACCAGCCAGGCAAATCCTTAGACACAGCAAAATATGCTTTTTTTTCTTTTTTTTTTTTCTCCTTTTTTTTCACTCCTCTTTGTACATGAGGAGTTTAACTACCTTCCTGCAGTGCACATGGGAAGATGTGGATCCACGTTGCCTGAGCCTGGCACTGGTTTTGGCGCAAGGGCCCTCTGCAAATAGGAGAGGATGGTGAAATGGAAATAAGAGCGCCTTGTTTCCAGGTGGCATTGCTATGCACTATTTGCTATTGCTGTAGCAAAGGCGTCTGGCCGCTGGATTCAAGCTGGGGCTCCAGGCGCAAGGGCAGCGAGGGAGCGCGCATGGGGCGGCACGCGAAACGCCGCGGCGGAGAAAGCAATAAAATCCCACCAGACACGAGTTATCGCTCGCAGCTGTAAAACAAGGAGGGTCAGCCATAAAGCAAAGAGCTTTTATTTACAACGGACGTGTCAAAAGCCTGCGAATCGGAGTGCCTGGTGCCTGGTCTCGCTTCGCCCCATGGCTCACTCTGCCCACACGCTGGCGAAACAGGAGCAGCTCCGCTGAGCCCTGTGCTGGCCATACCTGAGCGGATCCAGGGCAGCCTTGGATCTTGGGTTCTGGTGCTGGCTTAGGAGAAACGATATAAATTGCTGCAGGGAGCCCTCTCCAACATCACCACATGTTTTTGTTGGGTGTTGTTAGCCATGCATGTTAGCCCTGCCACCTGGAAGGCAGCACGGGCGCCACACACTTCTACTATATTACACATATACAGGTATATACATATACAGGAACACCAAGAAAAGGTTGTTTTCATTTCTGTTCCATCCTTGCTTTGCCACACAGTGTGCGAGGGCTCGGCTCTCAGAGCTGACCACAGGNGGGTTCTGGTGCTGGCTTAGGAGAAACGATATAAATTGCTGCAGGGAGCCCTCTCGAACATCACCACATGTTTTTGTTGGGTGTTGTTAGCCATGCATGTTAGCCCTGCCACCTGGAAGGCAGCACGGGCGCCACACACTTCTACTATATTACACATATACAGGTATATACATATACAGGAACACCAAGAAAAGGTTGTTTTCATTTCTGTTCCATCCTTGTTTTGCTTTGCCACACAGTGCACGAGGGCTCAGCTCTCAAAGCCGACCACAGGGTCCACCACAGTTGCTGCCAGCACCCTGACCCTAACCCGGCTCGGCACGTGGCATCCCCAAAGGTGGGCGCAGAGTGAGCCTTTAGCAGCAAGAGAAATGCAGGTCGGTGTGAGAAAACAGCATTTTCCGCAACTGTGGGATCCTTTTTCTGGAAGAGACTTGATGAGGTGTTGCTCACCAGGGATGGGGCAGCTCCGTGGCCTCTGTTTCTGGCAGCACAATCACCACTTTGTCAGTGCTGCCTCTGCATGATGGAAACCCCTCTTGTCCAGGGGCATCTTTACTTGCTTATATAGTTCATATATATGCACACACAGAGCCCAGAGACCATGTCCAATAAGCTCTGTAGCTGCTTCTCCACCAGCCATCCCAGGGCTGCCTGAGCCCAGCCATCCTATGAGGTCTGTATCGGTCCTGCAGGGTGGTGGTTCTCCCATGGGGAGATCCCCTGTGATCTCCAGAGGACTTTGCTTTGCCGGGTTTGAGGGCTGCAGCTTTGCCAACAGACTTTATGGGATGCTGGGGTGTAAGCAGGCTTTTTGTAGTAAACAGCACCCAAAAAGAAAATGAAAAAAAAAAAAGACAGAAAAGAACAAGCTATTTTACCTCAGTTAGCCTGTTGCTAACTGCCTGCTGTTTTGCAATAGGCAAAATTATTGTAACATAGTATGATTTTTCCTCTCTGTCCTAATAGCAATTTGCCATTGCGAGGCTTGAGCAGGCACTTTCTGTGTGCCCCTTGGAAACAAGCTGCTCAGCCAGCTCTCATGCAGAGCACAGTGCTGGGCAGAGTGAGGGAAGCGGCGCGGGCGCACGCAGGAAAGCCTCCTTGTAAGGCACTTGCATTTCTAAAAGCTCATCCTGTTTCCCTCGGTGAGCGCTGAGAGCCTCTCCATGCAGTAGCTGCATCCAGCGCTGCCTAAAAGGTGTGGGAGTTGGCAGCAGCCTGTCAGTTTAATCCAGTTAAAAATAAAAGGGCTAAAAATGGCATTTTGGAGGCAACTTACATTCAAATATTCAGCTTTCCAACAGTGCTGTCCATGCTAGTAACACACTTAATGTGCTTCTGCTGGTGGAGATCTGTGCAGCAAGCAACGTGCCCATGTTGACTATCATCTCCTTCTTGGAGGCAATGTATCATCAGAGCCATCAGAGGCTTGTCTAAAATTGGTTCAGATTATTAAAGAAAGGGCGAAACCAGAGAGAGGAAAGCAGAAGTGACAAGTCAATGACATGTTCATTCAGCTCCTCTTCCTCTATGAATGAATAAGCGCATAAATGAATTTAGAAGGGACTGATGAAAAACATGGTGTTAAGGTCATGGATCTCCCAGGCTGATGAGGACCCAGCAATTAATTTTCAGTATAATGAGTATTTCCCTTTGTTACTATTGCAACGGGGATCATGGTCAAGTGGTAACTCCTACAAGGTTGCAATTTCAACAAGAAATTTAGGTGCACGGTGGGATTTCCACACTGTCTTTGGCTCGCTCCGCTCTGCTCTGCTCCTTGGGTTTTCTTTTGTGTGGAGGTGGTAGGATTAGTGCTGTGTCGGAGGGCTGCAGTGAGGCTCTGCCACCCTTTCATTGCTGTGCACCTGGGAAAAAAGAGAGGGACACTTAGCAATTGGCCAAACATGATGTGCCACGACTAAGCACTGCCAAGAAAGAGTGCTAATAAATTATCTCAAAGGTGGGTCGGTCTGAGCAATGCGTTTTGGTAAAGTGGGAGCAAGGACTGACAGGATCTTACATGAATGTAAACTAGGAGAGGGGAGGAAAAGAAAGGCTTCAAGGACGCGGCAAGCGAAAGCTCTGCTGCGTGTTCCTGTGACCTCTGTGTGTGGGTGAGGAAGGCAGGGGAGCTGCTGCTTACTTGTTCCCGGTCTTTTTGTCATTTATTCATCGCAAAGTGCTCTTGAGAGCTCATGGTTTAGGTTTGGGGGAGCTGTTTTATGGCACCTTCAAAACGCTTGAGTACTGCTCGTTCCCATTTGAAAGACCCTGAGGAATTGGAGGTGGATGCAGAGCCACGTGCACTTAGACAAAACGCAGTGACCCGCCGAGGGAGGAGCCGCTCCGCTCCGCTGTCCTGCCATGCTGGGATGGTACCTGCTCCCGGCACTGTGCTGTACGGATCTTCACACCTCCCTTCCTCAGACACACGTGAGGCGGGAGGGCTTTCAAGCAGCGTGGGGCCTCCTCCCGCTTGGCCTTGGCTCGCGGAGTCCCAGCTGCACGGGGAACAGGCAGCTCCTTCAGCCTGGCCAGGCGCCACGAGCGCCTCTTGGAGCAGCCCTGCGGTCACAGGGCCTTTGTCCTCCCCAGATTCATCCCTCCTTGCCCAGTGACGCTGTTCTCTGCAGGACCCCCTCCTTCTCCCTGTCCTACCATCCCTGCTCTTCCCCATCGCATCTCTCTCGCTGGCCTCAGATGTCCTATCCAGCCTTGAAGGGTAACATGGGGGCTATCATCGCCTTCCCCCTTCCCCAGGGAAGTCCTGCACTTACTGATACTCATGGCAAAACTGCCATGGAAGAGCCAGTGCCTCACCCATTCATTTCCCCCTTCATTTTCCCCATTTTTAAGGTCTCCTCAGCCTTGGTCACTGTCAGCCGAAACCCCAGCTTGGGAGGCAGCCTGGCCTGCTGATGTTTACGTTAGCCCAGAGAAATAGCTTGTTTAGGCAAATCTAGCCCAGTTTAAAAAAAAAAGAGAGAGAATCCAGGATATTTTTCTAATTTACGCCTCATTTTTCATTTGTGTCTGTGCAAAAAAAATGAAAACATCAGCAAAATTACCTTCCTCAGCAAAATGCATCAGGTTTGGGAACAAGGACCAAGACCTCACTGACTCAGAGGCCAGACCTACCCCCGTGCTTGCCCTCCCCAAGCACATCAGATCCCCAGATCATGCAGGAATGCATGAACTAGAATATCAGTGAATATCAGTGGTCTCATATTTCTTCATCAGGGGCCCATAGCTACAAAAGCCAGAAGAAAACGCAGGCAATATAATGCACTCAGAGCAGCGGTGCATTTCTGTACATCATAAAGAGAGATTTCTTCCTGATCCCAGCTGGCAATCAGATTATGGAAATAAAAATGCATCAGGCTTTTATAATTGTAAGGCAACGAGGGAACTCAGGAAAATATTGCTGATACTTTATAGACTTAGAAAATGCATTTCTGGGTTGAAATCCTCATTAATAAAACTTACAGGTTGGTATTAATCACAGGAAATTGGCTAATCTCTGTGCAAGTCCTTATTTAATTACTAGGCATTATGTTGGGGAATGTAAGTACTTAGGTGGCATTTCTGCCCTCAGTGGATCTGAATCACTTTCATTAGCAGGGAAAGAAGGCAAGAGATGGAAGTGCATCTATGACAGAGGTGTCCTTGTCCAGAATACCAAACGATATAAAACATATTGTAACACTTTGCAAAATCCCTCTCGCAGTTGGAAGCAATATCCATCCACGAAAAGGCAAAGTTTCAAGACTCCCAAGTTAATGGAGTGGAGGGATACATGTCACTCTCCTGCTTGTCCTGTAGAAGCTAGCTGTGGGTTCGGGCTTCTGCCATAAGCAAATTCGGCTTTTTGTCTCCCTGGGGCCACCTTCAGCCACTGGCTCACTGGAGACGTCCCCTTCCTTGTGCTCACACCTGCCAGCTCTGCTTGCCCACAAAGCAAAGACAAATTGAAAAATCAGTGGCAGCAGATGATGTCCGCAAACTACAGAGCTGGCAAATATGTCAAAAGCACTTCAGTATTGAACTCCTGCTTGAAATCAATGATCCAAATGAGACTTAACTGGTTCCTTATTAAGGGCAAAGGCAAGCTCAGTGTTTATGTCTTCACCTACGTGTGAGCTAGACAGCCTTTCTGAGCAATAGCCACATGCAGCCCTTTCCTGACTCCTGCTTTAATCCACCCCCACCAATGGAGCTTCATGGTGCCTCCGCTCCAGCTCCAGGGGCAGGAGCACCAAAGTGCCCAACACGCACTGAAGCACCTAACGTGCATCAAAGCACCCAACGCGTACCAACGTGCCCAACGTGCACTGAAGAAAGAGCCCAACACTAACCAAAGTGCCCAACAGGCACCAAAGCATCCAACATGCAGCAGAGCATCCAACATGCAGCAGAGCACCCAACATGCAGCAGAGCACCCAACACTCACCCAAGTGCGCAGTGGCTGAGCCAAAGCCAACAGCCCACGCTGTGCAAGCCAAGCCCGTGCGCTGTGACCGAGCCAGATCCGTCAGTGTCCATGAGCTTCCCGCTACCTTTCCTGCAAACAGGAGGAGAACGATGCGGCGAGACCCTCTCAGCTCACGCCTGTCCCCTTGGTGGGCAGTGAAGCTGCTCCCAGCACGACTGTGACTGTGCTTTCTCCTGCACCTCCTGGCCTCCCCCTCCAGGGCATGGGTGCCCCACGTGCACCCACCCCTTCCTCCTGGCTTGCCTCCCTGTGCCCCTCACTGCCTTGCTGCCTCCTGCAGCCCCTCGCAGCAGCGTTGCCTGGTCACTTGCCCATGTTGGGAGCAGCAACAGCAGGAAAATTAAAAAATGTCACTAATGCACTGCCCAGATGGGCCCATTCTACCCTGCTGGGCTCTTGTGAAAAGCCTAAATTTTTGTCATATGCAGTAAGCCTCAGCAATCTATCAGCAATATCATTTATCTCAGAGCACTATAAAATATAGCTGCTTCTCTTTCTAGACTTTTCAATTCCTTAAGGAAATTGAAGGCCTTTTAATTAAATTGAAAGGCCCTGATTCAGCCTTTGCAGCACATTTTTCTGTGTATCTCCTTTGAATCAGCATCCAGATGCCTTTGGTAAAAAGTTCCAATTTAGCACTAAGAATGTTCCCATATATTCATAAGAAGAGCTGGGAATATGCCAGTTTGGCTACTCAGTACGATAATTTTCTGCAGGCTTGAGTCCCTTCAAAGAGAATCTTATTCCTTGTACGAGTTCAGCCCACCAGGTCTGTCCCTGTCCGCAGGCAGTCTCTCATGGCGCTCTCCTCTCCTAAACGTTACCTATGCTGCCATTGCTGCCCTCCACTGCCCCGTAAGAAGTATAAAAATTAAAGTACAGGTTTCTTGGAGGAGACCTCAGCTGCTGAAGACAACCCAAAAGTCAATGTGTGAGAACATGGTCTCCTGTCCATATCTCGCTGTCCATGTGAGGATGCGTGTGGTGCTCTCCCAGACACATCCAGAAGCTTGTGGGAGCAAACAGCCTCACGGAAATGTTGGTACCAGATGTGAGCCATTCCTCAAAGACTCCTATTCTTGTGCAAATGAGAAACTGCTTGCAACAACATCCTGTTTCTGTGTGTATCCATTCTGGCCAGGTGAGACACCCTGGTGGCTCTCCCCCATCTCCCCAGGATGAGGTGTCCTTGCAACAGAGGGGCTCCTTCGAGGGTAACCTGCCCTCAGACTTCCTCCATTCCTTTCAATTTTTTGGCCTTTCCAATGCATGCTCCTCTGGCAAAGATAAAGACTGAGCTAGTCACCCAAGACTCCCCTTTTTCAGCTTTAGAAAGTAGCACTTTCAAGTCACAACTCCTCTGATTAAAACTTGACATTTCCTTTGGGGTGGGATGAATCATGCCACCCCTAGAAACATCCGCCGCACATCGGATGATTTCCACCCCTTGTTCCTACACTCACTTGTGTAGTCAGTGCAGTGCAGAATGAGTTTTAGCCACTTACCTGCTATTGCTTCTGGCTTTTCTTTCTGTGCCAGTACCACTACTTGCACTTTACATCCCTGAATGTGACTTCAAATGATTTTTCTTTCAGGTTTGTGCCCCCTTTTTTGGACATCTCTGTGGCTTGTGCCCATGCATGTGCAGCTTTTGCTTTTTTCTGAGGTCTTTGCCCTTGAAATCAACATGCCCTTTTGGGGCTATTTAATTTTGCAGTTTCTGTACCCTGTCTATCTGCAGTGCCTGAGTGCAAGTTTCTGCTTCAGCTTGGACCGTGAAGCTTTTTTATTTTTTGGTTTGGCAAAGCCAAAAGTTTGGCAGAGCCAAGAGTTTATTCTGACTGCCCCCTGCATCTCTCCAAGTATCTTGTCACAACCTCCGGCCATGGTCTGGGGTCTCGCTGGGCTCTCAGGGAACACCTACAGCTCTAGGGTTGGCCTTCAGGCAGCTTCTTGTTTTCACCTTCTTTGTGCTTGTGAAACAGCATTTTTGGCTGCTTCTCTGCACCCACAGGAGTGAGGAATCTGGTGCACCATGGAAGAGTTTTTGCCCCTTCAAGGTGGTCTCTGCAGGGAGGCGCCTGTCAGAGAGGAGCGAGAGCCCATGTGTTGTGCCTCACGCGGCAGCTCGATGGTTATTTTCCACCATTTTGTTGAAAAAGACAAAACTCTAAGCAATAGTATTTGGAAGGGCACTGGGAGAAGGAGTTGTTCCTGTTGGCTAGGGGAGGTTGTTGTGCCGTGAGCCAGGTTCTCCTCCATTAAGGAGATGCAGAGCTAAAAATAAACACATGGCCCATTAACCTTCAAGTGCCTCGCAGCAATCGCCTGGGGAAGAGGCAGCAGAAATGAGTGGAGCTGGAAACAATAATTAACAGTGAATAGACGCCGAAAGAAAACGTGGATGACATGGGAATTACAGCGAGAGCGTTTTCCCAGGGGAGCTCTGCTCCGCGCACTCTGCAGTTCACTTGCACCTCCTGGCCAGGAACTTGCAGCAAGGCTGATTTCTCCAGAGCACCTTTCCGGTGGAAAGGCCCCTTCCTTGCCATATGGCTTTGATAGCGGATAAGTGCCTGCATTTTCGCTGGCAGCCCAGGTTTCTGTTCTTGTATAGCCGACCAGCGCACCTGGGACCTAAGGGAACATGTTACAGGGCAGGAGCAGCAGGAAAGGCGGACTTGGAGCATTGCTGAAGGACTCAGAGACCAGTGAGCATATGGGGACCTGAACCACCGGCCTGTTCTGAGCTCATGGACAAAAAGTGGAGAAGCAGAGCCTATTTCGAAAAACAGACCTTTTTTTTGCCATGCAATATGTGAGTGGAAATTTTTTGGACCAGCTGTACTGCTCATGAAGGCAGAGGACTGCAAGTCACCCGCCTGTGGTGATTCATTGCAGCCCAGGCTCTGCCACGGCCTCCGGGCGGCTGCTCGTGTGCCAGGTTTGGTCTCGGCGTGATGCTCATCAGCCCGGCGAGGAGCTCAGGGTCCCTGCACCCGTGTCCCCGCTTGCCCACCTCCCTCTGTGGCGCGTGGCTGGAGGGCAGGACGCGGCTCTTCCTCTCTTCCCGCCGCACAGGGCAATGCCCAGCCTGGAGCAGGAGCGGGCACGGCAGCAGGAGTGCCCATGCAAAGCCATGAGATGCATTGCTCATACCCTGCCTCGCCCCCGTGCACAGCACGGAGGAGGGCTGAGCCGTGCTCCATAGCTCCCCAGCGTCTCTGTGCCACCTACAAACCAACAGTACTAATAATACTTAATGATCTCACCTGCAAATATTGACTCATGTTTGCAAAAGGCTCAAAAATTCCTGCCTGGAAGAGGCGATGCAGCTGCACTGTTCACTTTTGCACCTCAATGTCTGCACAGTGCCAAAATATTGAGGACAGAGAGAGGTTGTATTTGGAATCTGTAATACTTCATGTAATGCAGCTGAAACCTTGAATGTGCTAAGCCGAAACTGGCGTCTCTAATTAAAAGATTGCTCTTTGTAAATGAATAATGATTTACTTTTCTTTCAAACTAAAATGAAATTTTAATTACATCCATGTAACCTGAGGCAATTCTCAAGTAACTGGGGAGGTTTCTGTTCACCTTTTCTTGGAGTGTTCAGAATTCAGCATCTACCTCTTTTAAATATATCTGGCTTCTAGTAAAATATAATTAATGGCTACATTTGCTTGATTAGATGGTGCTCCAAAGGATTTACCTGCAGCCCTAACTAAAAGGGGTGCCTTATAAGATCAAATTTCCTACAGATCCCACAGTGATTTTCACATTCTCCCAGCAACTGGAGTGCCTGCCATACAGTAAAGAAAACAAAAAACCCTGCACTCATGTCAGCCTGGATTTAGAAGTGCAGCTCGTGCTTTAGCTTGGCTTTTCCCTTCAGGGAGCCAGGAGAGAAGCACCACGGGGACCCCAGCAGCTTTTGCAGAATGACGGGAGCTCTGCATTACCCTGGACGTGTCCCCTGGCGGACGTTCTTAAACCCTGTCAAGAGGACAGTGACCTTTTGTGTATTGTAGTTTGATGGGAACTCACAGGAAAATACTCTGCATTTGATCTCTGGGCATTTCTTCTGCTGTGTGCCCAGGTTTCTCAAAGGCCACATCTACCTGGCAGAGAGATGGCCAACACAGCAAGCAGCCTTCCCGGGGCTCCCCGGCTCTGTGTTGATGCAGCCCGGAACAATTTCCTCTTCCCTGCCTTCTGCAGCCTTCCCTCTTCTGTCTCTGCAGTGAAATGCGGGAAGGCGACTTTTGGCTTTGTTTTGCTGCTTCTCTTTGCATTTATTTCATTATATGAGTCTAAGAGCACCAAAGGAATGGTGTTCTGGGATGGGAATTCAAGAATCTTTTCTATGGAGAAACTGAAGCAGTGGAAAGAGATTACTCCCTAGCAATTAAAAGACAAGAATTTTGAGATAAGTGTGAAAACTCTATTTTCAGGGCATGATATTCCCTTTATTTAACATAAGTACAGAAGAAATTTTGCCTGTAGGAAACTACCCAGTAAAAGCAGTTTGCAGGTTTCTTGTGCTTTCTTTGAAACTGCCGGTCTGGCCTGTTCTTACCCGGAGGGTACTAATCCTGAGGAAAGACCTCTGTCAACTGGGCTTCTATATCCTCTGTGCCTTACTGGTGTCAGGTGTTCTACCCTCTGTATGTGCTCCCTGCATTTTTGCTTCTCCTTTTGAAGCAGGTGCCTTGGGTAGACATGGTGGCCCACCAGGACTTGGACTCCTTCTCTCTCCCACCCATCATCTTCTCCCAAATCAGGCCACCTCAGACCCGGCTGACGGTGCCAGGGGTGCTGACGGGGGGCAGAGGAGCCTCGCCGCAGCACTCGCACCGAGGACACGCGGAGACACTGTGGGGATGAATCCGGTGCCCGCGGGCGGCACGGCCGCGTCCGAGCAGCACCGCCGGGCGGGCAGCGTGCAGCGCGGCAGGAGACCTCTGTTGTTTTCCACAACACATGGCATTAATTATTTACATTTTTTCTGGGGCTTCTGCAGGTAATCTTAAAAATACTTCTGCAGCGAGGGTTTGCTAAATTATGCATGGTGTTTACTTCCCATCCTCTGCAGCTCTGCTGTCTTTCATGCATATGAAAACAGAAATCTAGATAGCTGTCTTTTTATTCTGATGGTAAAAAATTTCCAGTGAGATTGGCCTGATTATACAAATCTGTCCTCCTGCTGATGTTGCTACTTTCTTCAACAGGATTTCGTCAGTGCTTGGGAGTTACTTGTGTAAACGCAGGGCCTGAAAGACCACGTGCCTCAAGCAACATAGCGGAGCCCAACAAAACTGATGCTTGAAACCACAGGGTAATGGCAAGGCAAAAGAAAAAAACAAGGCTGAATGTCAAAGAGTTTGCAGCTGATCTACAGCAGGTGATAAATCATCCTTCCATGGTTAATCCCGTACAGACACAAGTGGCTTCTCAGCCCTCATAAATGAAGAGTCACAGTCTCTGTCAGAAAGCTGTCATAGGCTCTGGCTTATCTTCTTTTTCTTTCTTTTTTTTTGCTTTCGCAAGCAAGACCCTCCATGGTTTTATAGTGGTGGTGNTTTTTTTTTTTTTTTTTTCTTTCGCAAGCAAAACCCTCCATGGTTTTATAGTGGTGGTCCTGAGGCACCAGCCAGGCAAGGCATCTGGACACGACCAGGTGCTGTCGCCAAAGCAATGTCCACAGGTGAGCAGCTCCTCCTGAAACGCTGAGATCACTCCTGCAATACTTAAACATCTGCTGTACTTTTGAGAAACCCAGCTACTCAACAGTTTCCAGCAAAAAGACTTAAACACATTCCTGTAGATATTTTCCATTTCTGTAGATATTTTCTGCTGAAAAATTCAGACATTGTAAGCTTGACCTCCAGATCCACTAAAGGGATTCCCAACAACAAAAAAAATCCTTAAATAATACCTCCCAAAAGGTAAATGGAATTTTTAAAAATACTTTTGTAAATTAAATGCCGATTGTGCTACATGCAAGGGAGTGTGTTTGTCAAGCAAAACATTCCTGTAATCGGCAGGACTGCGTTTACCCAGCTGAGCCTGCTGGCCACGGCGTGGGAGGCGTCTGTGCAGATGTGGATGTCTAGCGGTGGAGTGACACCGGCGCTTCCAGGCTGCGATGCTTCTCCTCCCAAGGCACCTGCTTGCAGCAGAGCAGAGGCATTGCAGCTCATAGCATCCCTGCTCCTTGACTGCTCTGGAACAAGCCTCGGTGGCAGCCTGTGGTGCGGGGGTCTCCTGACGGGGGGGTCTTCAAAGCCCGGTGGGACAGATCCTGGGCAGGGAGGAGGAAGGAGCAGAGCAACCCCCTGCACCTGCCTTGGCTGCTCAAAGAGCAGCCAAGGCAGGTGCAGGGGGTTGCTCTGCGATGCCTTTGGAGGGGTGCCCAGCATGTGGGTGGGCAACATCCCTTTTATTTCCAGTCCAGATATGCTGATAACCTGCAATATTTAAAATATGAATAATTAGAGTATCAAACTATTGTATTACTTTAACATCAGCGTTGTCTTAGGTGTCCCTGACTCCTCCGGAAATATCCCTCTCCCCCGATCATCTGTACCCGTCACAGTGCCAGCACATAGTCACCCTGAGCCTGACTGCTGGATCGAGTGTTTCTCCTCCTCTGCAGTTTCCACTGCCGAGCTCCCAGTTTATCCTTTCATTAGTCGCTCGGTACCAGGCCCCGCAACTCCATTTCTGCTGCTTCAGCTCCCTGGAGCAGGGGTCCCGCCGTCCCGCTGCCCTCTGCACCAGCGGAGACCCGCGAGCTGGCGGAGGAGCCGCCTGCCGTCGACCCTCGCGTGCTGGGCCGGGGGCACCGGCGAGGGGCTGATCCAAGAACAGACGCTTTTTAATCCAGCATGATGAAAAGGGAACCCAATCTGACTAGTTGTTGTTGTTTTGTTGTTGTTGTTTGTTTTTTAACACCAAAAATGTATCCTAGTGCTTAGAATGCCACCAGTCAGTTCTGCTTAGTCATACTAGAAGCATCATCTTATGGACATTTCTTTTCCGAAGTAATTCCATATAAAAGAACCGGTGAAGTTCTGTTATATATACTCATGCCTTAAGCAGGTATTTTCCTAAAGAAATCTTTGTGTATTATAGTGGGAATGGAAATGCATTATAGCCCAGATTACTAATGCTGTATCATCTGTCTTAATATGAGATCATCATTATGTACAATTCAGGCTCCATAGCAACACTGAATGTAAATATAATTATGAATACTCTTATAAATGGAGATTGACACTTTGCATACTCCAGCTGTGAATGTTTGGAGATGAAATGGGGGCTCTATCCACTTTTGTGTTTGCTCAGCTAGCTGAATAAATCTAGTGGCAATTTAAATGAATATTTCATTAAAGAAAAGAGGTTTCGTCTTTTGAAAAAAAAAAAA
>VWPW01002917.1:0-13070 GCA_013389825.1 Crypturellus undulatus | reverse complement strand
CAGGCTCAGCACGGAGCCCGTGCTGGAACGCGCGTCCCTGTGGGCAGGACATTCCCGTCAGTGCCGCTTTGGAGAGGGGCCCCACGCTGCCCCCGCCCCGACCCGCGTCCGCGCTGTCCCCCCGCTGCTCCACTGCACCCCAGAACCCCCCGGGCTGGGTTTAGCAAAGGGGAGAGTGAGGGCAGTGCTCCTGGGGCAGTGGGGAGCGTGCGGGCTGTGCAGTGCGCAGGAAGGGATCGCATCCGGCATCGCACCCGGCTTGCATCAGCGCTCCCATCGCTGCACCCATGGACACTGTGTGCCCTAGGCCCTTGCCAACCACGCTCGCCGCAGCCACAGACCAACAACGCGTCTCACAGTCACCCCCAGCTCCAAGCTCCAGCAGGCTGCCGTGCTCAGGGCTCACTTACATGTCTCTCCTTGAGCAGAGCGAATCCCGGGCTGTCAGCACGCTGCAACAGAGGAAGGAGAGCTGAGCGTTACACGTGCCCACGGATTGCAGCCGGTGCGCCCACCATGGACCGAGCGGCTGCAAAGCTGCTCACGTTAAGCGTCACGATCTGCGTGACTGGACCTTGGTGGCGCTCCAGGCACTAGGGCCGCAGGGTCCAACCCAACGCGCTGCATGGCCAAATATCCCGCGGCCGCAGCGCCTTCTGCATGCGCAGGCGGCGGGACATGAGCCGCGCGCCTACCTCTCCGCGTCGCTCTCATCGCCGCTCTGCACCTCCTCGAGGGCGGCCTGCAGGTCGGCGATGCGCCGGATGGAGGTCTCCAGGTCGGCCTGCAGCGCGTGCCGCACGGCCGCCAGCTCGTCCACGCGCGCCTCCTGCGCAGGGGACAACATCAGCGCATGGCATCGCTGGCCCCGGTGTCCCCTCACCCTATGGGGACCCGGCACTCCCTGCCTTCCCTGGCTTGGGTGTGCACAGGGAGGCACTTGCAACCCACTCTCGGTGCAGTTTCCCCAATGCAACGTCCCCCAATGCGATGTCCCCAGTGCAACGTCCCCCAACGCAACGTCCCCAACGCAACGTCCCCAGCGCCAACCTCTCCCAGTGCAAGAAGGGAGCAAGTGAAGCTCGCGCTCAGCTCCACGCTCCCTCCTTGCCCCTTACGAGGTGGCCACCACCCTTTTAATGGGATTTCACATCTTTTTGGAGCCTGGTGGAAGGGAATCTGTCTCAGAGCTTCGCAACCATCACACGACAGAGAGGAAAAGAGAAGGGAAAACAGGGAGGAGGGAGAGGGGCGCGGGCACAAGCCGCAAATGCAGCTTGATTGAACCTGCCAGATGTAACATCGCCGTCTCGGCAGTGACGGGGCGAGAGGCGCCTCGCGGCGCGGGGCTGCCGGGCTGTCAGGGCGCATCAGGATGGAGCGCCCGGGATGCCGGCGGCAGCAGCGGGAGCCGCGGTGGATGCACAGCATAACCATGGCCTTCTGCAATGCAGCCCCCAAGGCCTCCTCTCCCTCCCTTAGGGCAAAGCCTAAGTGCGGGAAGGAGCCGTTGCCCTTTGGAAATTTCTCCACACTGGCTGGGAACGGAGCAGGTCCCTGCACTCTGTTCCATCTCCCTGTGGAGCAGCCTCAGGGATGTGGCCCAGGGATGTAGAACAGCCCTGGGGACATGGAGCAGGACACAGGGACACGGAGCTCAGTGCTGGCGAAATACTTCACGGGACACTAGTGCAGAGCATCGTGCGCCCAACCCCGCCGCCGTCTTCATATCTGTTTGGGCTCTGCTCTCACAACACAACCTTTGCACACTCGCACCCACCTGAAGCGTAATCTCATTAGTGCAATTGGGTTGCCTCTATCTGAATAATTTAGCATACACCTGCAGCACTCATCAATCATTATTATCTCTAATTAAGTAATTAACTTGCAGGTTTCCCAAAACTTTGAGGTGACGGGATTTCTGCTGAGGAAGTCTCGAGGGAGCCAAGGTTAGTGCGTGCGTCTCCTCTCGCCAACACCAGCGTTGCTCTAATTGGTGTTTGCACCACAAGTGTTGATGATTTCCTGCGGAATTTACTGCTTTAATGACAAAACAGCCACCACCTGCCTTGCGCAGGCTCTCAGTAGCACCGACACGGCTTTTCCCTAGCAGATTCCCTGTCATCCCCGCTCACATCCAAAGCCTGGCTGCTTTTGATGGTAATTGTAGTTACATTTAGCCAAAGCCATCGACTTTTAAAGAAAAGAGCAGCTCCAGAAGAGCAGGCGGCTGGCGGGGAGGGATGCAGGGACATCAGAGGATTTATTTCCACCCTGGCAAGAGCCTTTGCAGCGGCAGGAGGAGGTGGCTCTCCTGCCTAGGGGTACAAACAGCTCCTATTTCTTTTGTCAAGTTCACTGAAACCTTTAAAGCCTGCAAATGAAAAACAGTTCATAAATATTAGACTGTAATATGCTACTCCGTGCTGGATTGCACGCTGATAACGTGACTGTAATCATGACGGATATCTTCTATCATAAAAACCATAAAAAAGGTTATATACACTGTGACTCTCGCCTTAGAAAAACTCCCATGTGCAGAATATTTTAACACCTGCACTTTAGTTTTCAGTAAAATAAGTTATTTTTTATGCTTACAACTTCTGCAGCTTTGTTAGGGAACCCGGTTTTAAGGTGAAGTTTGCATGTGCTGACTGTATGGGTTTCCTCTCTGCTGTAACAAGGCAAGTGGGGAGCACCGTGGCAGACCTCTTATTCCTTAAGATAATATGAGCTTCCCTAAAATTGCCATCTATTGCTTGGCACGTAACTGGAAGGGTTACTGCGTAGCGGGTGGGCTTGGTCTCCGCAGGGCTGTGGGCAGGGTGTGTGTCCTGCCTGTCCTGGAAACCCTTCCGCAAGGAGGGGAGGCTCTCCCAAAGCTCCTGCACAACAAGGCAACCCGCAGGGCAATCCCGTCTGGAGAGCCCGGCTGAGAGGAGGCAGCTGGAAAACACACCAGGGTTTCCCCATCTACCTGCTCCCGGAGCCCGGATCATGCCCAGCACCCCGGGTATCCAACCAGTACCGCAGGGAGGGCAGCTCGTCCCAGCCGGGTGTCCCCCGCCCATCCAGAGCCCTCCTGATCCCGAGCTCCGCTCCTGCCTTCCCTGTGCCGCACGTGGTGGCAGCAGCTCCTGCAGCAGGGCCCGCCTGAGTGCGCTGAATACCCGATGCGCTAAGGGAGCAGGGCTTGCTTTTAGGCTCCGGAGGATCTAATCTAGCTTGGAAATCCATCTCTCCGCTCTTTCCATAATTCAGCTCTTGCTAGGGCGCACGGGGAGCAGGCAGCTGGGTCCAGCCTTTCACGCGCCGAGCGTCAGCAGGAGGAGCAGATCCCGCTACAGCCCCGAGGTCTCTCACACACGAAACAGGGAAGTGAGACCGAGCACTACCAGCTCCAAGAGAAAACACACAGCCCTCGGTGTGACGGCACCAGGCCTGGAACGCATTCAAAACTCATTCTTCTCCGAAAATTCATAAGGCACAGCCATCTGCCCAGCATCCCGCTCTCCGGGCTGCCGGTCCTCTCCTGTGTTTACACTGCTTTGTGGGAATGTCACGGGATGAGGAGGCTGCTGCCGCCCGGCTGCCCAGAGCCCGCTCGGAAAGGAGGGAGAAGGAAGGCGGCTGCCTGGGGCCGGCACGGGGCAGTGTCCCATAGCGGTAAAGGGCTCTATAGGGCTTCACCACTGCTCCATACGGGCCAGGACCATCGCACGGACCAGGCATCACTCCCTACACACAGCAGCTTCCATGTCCTAGGACCTCAGGAAAGAAGGCTGAACGTGAACCCAAATCTACAGCGAACACTGCACGCTGCATTCAAGGTTCCCCATCAATCCGGACCTTCCGCTGCAAGCCCAGGGCCTCGCAACTGTTTATTCAAATAAATAAATAAATAAATGTGAGGTGCAGACCTAGACTTAAGTAATGTCAAGTGAATAATTCATGCAGTATTTATAATTGATGTGAGATTTAACGGGAGCTGAGCTGTAAGTGGCTTTCTATTAACTATTTATGCTCCCAGCCAGCCACTCGACAAGCCCAGCCGGGCTCGGGGATCACAGCTCTCCCGCGATGTTTTATTTAAGTGTATTAAGAGGCCACAGAGCCTGGGGAGCGGCTGGGAGCCGCTACCACCTGCCGGGAGCACCGGGCCGGCAGCGCCGCGGGAAATGCCGGGAATGCTGCGAAGCGGCTGCACTTGCTATGGGGACTCATCCATGGCCCCCTTCCTTAGCTTCCCCCAGCTACAGCACCTGATGGATAAACCCAAATATCTGGGAGTGCGGCTAATGCAATAGCCCTTTAGTATTTTTTTTTGGAGCTTGTCTTTTTATGGGCTTGTTCCAGGGAGGCATCTCTGAAATCCCTTTCAGATTTCTTGGAAAACATCAATTGTGAGAACAGAAGCATGATAAGAAGACCAAGTACCTCACTAACTCCGTGATTTACATTTCTATATGAAACATTCAAAAAGCTTCTAAAAATATATGCGCAAACACAAAAAAAGGCGGTTAAAAGAATCCATCCACATCCTAGTAGACAGCACATCTGTGTTTCAAAACATTGCACTTCCAACAAAGCTGCAGTAAATATACGGCTTGCACAGCAGCCGCAGCGGCGCTGCTCCCGCGTGCCAGCGGGAACGCCGCGGGAGCCAGAGCCCGGAGCCGGGCGCATCCCGGGGCCATCTCGAGCAGCCGGAGCTCGCCAGGGAAAGCTGCTGCTTTGGGAATCTTGGCTTTCTGGAGAGGGCCCTGGTGCAGCGAGGACAGCGCGAGCTCGCGGCATGCTTGGGGACCGGCGAGTCATTACCGCTAACACACCGCGCTCTTCTGAGAGGCTGGCAGCCTCGGGGGAGAACAAATGGCGAAATCTACTTGATTGGTAAATAAAAGATTATTAATAAAATAACTGCTTCTAGCATGGCCGTAATCTTTCAATTACTGCTTGGAAGCAGCACTTCCCTTCCGTTTACTAAAATAAACGCACCGTGGAAACGAGCACAGCACCACGAGAGCGGGTCTATTTTTGCCTCGCTCGGGATGCGCCTGGGCCCGGTGCCCACGGTGAGGGCAGATGCTTAGGGACTTCTTGGGGTTCATTAGAGCCAAGAAATCAAAGTCCAAGGTGGGAGATGGGAACACGGAGCACCCCTGTCCTGTGGCTGGGTCCACGGGCATCACCCACGGCCACTGCAGAGGGGACCGTGGGGACCCAGGGTGGCCACAGCCCCTTACCAGCTCCATGCGCCGGCGGCTGGACTCCAGCTCCCTCTGCACCAGCTCGTTCATGTCGGCCTTCATCTCCTCCATCCTCATCTGGTAGTACCGGGTGTTCTCCTTCTGCCGCGCCTCCGACTCGGCCGCCTGCTCCAGCTCCTCGCCCATCTTGATGATGCTGTCCCGCAGGCGCAGCACCAGCACCTGCGCGGCAGCGCGGGGATGGCGGCGGGAGCACTGCGCTCCGCTCCCGTGTGCTCCGGAAGGGTAGAGCCGGAGCCGCACGGAGCGCACGCCCTGCCCGCCCCGCTGCTGGCGCTGAGAGCTAGTTAAACCACGCAAAAAGCATGCAAAAAGCATGCAAAACAAACAACCATGAAGCAGTGACGCACGGGGACCCTCCACCCGCACCGTGGCCCCGCCGGCCCGCCCCGCGGCGCGCGGTACCTCGAAGCGCTTGATCTGCACGCTCTGGAACTCCAGGCGGTTCTGCAGGTCGCAGACGCGGGCCTCCTGGCGCCCCACGAGCGCCCGCTCCACCGTGGCGCGTGCCAGCTGCGCCAGCCTGGCCTCCGCCGCCTGCAGCTGTGGCAGCCGGCGGTGAGACCCGCAGCCCCTTCCCATCCCGTCAGCCGGGGGCTACCTCGGGGCCATGGGCACTGGGGGCCTCCTATGGCCACACGGGTCCCACGGCGGTGACAGGGCTTCCCACATCCCCCTCCAAAACCAAGGCGAAAGGTGCAAGACCCGGCACAGGCTGCCAGGCCCCGGGGAAACCCAGAGGCTTCCCAAAGGATTCATCTGGGCTAAGGCTGTGCAATAAATGCATCACACTAAAGTGTGCTTTTTAAGGAAAAACATTCCAGTGAGCTGATAGCAGGTTGTCTCTTTTGCTTTTCCCTTCTCAGCCAAGTGTCCTAGGCTGGCACACACATGGAGACCTGCCTGCAGCCAAGTCTTTCCTTTGACCCTTACCAGGACTTCCAAAGCCGACCACTCTGTCCCAGTCCAGCACTAGCCGGACTCCTGTTTGATATTTGACCTTGCTCAATGGGAATTTGTTGTCTTTTATCTGGCCTGTCTCTAAAGCAGCATCCGTCCTGCCCGGGGTGGGCACGTCCTCCTCCTGATCCTCGGGCAGCTTAGCCACGCTCCAGTAAAGCACTTACGTTAATGGGATTACTCATGTGTTCAAAATTAAATACACGCGCTGCAGGACTGCCGCCGCGGCAGCAGGAGCGATGCCCGAGCGAGCGGCGCCCAAGGACTCACTTTCTCCTGGAGACTTTGTTTTTCTTTCTTCGCTTCCTCCACCTGGGTCTGCAGCTCCCGAATCTGGGCGATATCTGCTGCAGACTGAGGAGACAGAAATGTCAGCAGCGGAAGCAAAGCCAAGAACTCGGAGCAAACGCCACAGAGAAGGGTAATTTTGAAGGCTTGTTTGTGCCGAATTCTAAGCAGGGGGTGGCACTTCCCACACACCTATATCACAAGCTGACTGAAACAGCTAATTTCTACTGCCTCAGTGCAGCTCTTCTGACTCTGGAAAGCAGTTATTTGTAGATGAGGTCAGAAACCGTCTTGCCAAGGTCATTTCTGCCCTGAAGGTCCTCCCAGATACACATTCCAGGTCCGTAACACCTCGCCATGGGGACCAGGATGCGGATTTTGGCAGCCTCGCCGGCCTCCGCTGGAGCCCCGGTGCCCTCCGCTCCGCTCCCATCCCCAGGGAGGGCCTGGCCACGCGTGGCACCACGCGGGGAGCCACAGGCTGCCCGTCAGCTCTTCCCGAGCAACGCTTGAGAGAGCAGCGACAGAAGGGCTGAAAGGATCTGGGAGGGATGCTGAAGGATTCCCTAATGGCAGAGAGTATAACCAAGGCATCTCTTGAAGGAGAAGTCAAAACCCACGAGCCGGGGGAGATGACATGGGAGACATCCCCTCCTCCCATCAAGGTCTTGTGGTGTGGGAGGCCCCTGAACCCTGCTAGGGCCCCTCGTGGCTCCATGGGTTCTCCAAGATGCCCCTAGGCAGGGATGCAGCCGAGGCTGCAGCGTGCCGGGTCTCCTACCTGGGCGATCAGAGCCTTGTGCTTCCCCATGAGCTCGTTGAGATCCTCCTGGTCCTCGTCGAGGCGTCTCAGCAGATCTGCCCGCTCGTGCTGCAGCTGGTAGAGCTGCTCCTCAAGCTGCCGGGGACAAACCAGGGCCACTGTCAGGGATGGCTTCATGGCGCAGAGCCCCACCAGGTCTCCCTTTCCACCCTTTCCAGCCCTGCGCTCGTTGATTGTGTCAATCAGGGTGCCAGGGCCCTGGGCAGTGGATCTGCTGGGGTCTGTGAGGGCTGCTGCACACCGGGAGCAACGTTCTCCCCGTGCTCAGGCACCCAGAATGGGGCTCTCCATGATTTAATGTGGCTCTAATCAAAAAATACTGGGCAGGACCTTCCCCACCATCCCTTAAGCTGCATCTGCTGATTGCAGCGATCAACCCCCGGCTCCGCCACGTACCACATTCTTGTTTCGGCTGAGGGTCTCCATCTCCGTGTGCAGGTTCTCCAGCTCCAGGGCCATGGTCTTCTGAGCCGCCTGCGCCTCCGCACACCTCGCTTCACTCTCCTCCCACTGCAAAACACGGAGGGAGACGGGAATTACCCGAGCGCTCGGCCTCGGCAGCGCCCGCGGGCTGGCTCCGTCGCCTCCCTTGCTGCATGGCCCTGTCCATCCGCATTTCCCTCCTGGAGCACCTTCCCCAGGCAGCGCACTGGGAATCCATGCTGTTTCCAGGCTGCTGCTTTCCTGCAAACAAAACTTCTCCCTTGCCATGGCCAGGGCTGTGACAGGGACACAGGCAGGGCTGTCCCGGGGGTGGCACCGCTCGGCCACACGAGGCTCCCAGTGTGAAGCACCGTCCTGCCGAGCACCAGGGTCCCCATCTCAGGCTGCTGATCCGCTCCTGCCTTGGCGCTGCCATGCCGAGGTAGAGCTGGGATCATTAATTTGCAAAATTAGGTGCATTACGTGTAATTCCTGATTAGAGCAATTCGTGATTCGGAGTTTGCAAATGGGCTTTTCATGTAGTACAAATTGCATTCCCAAATACACATCAAACATCACATTTATAAATGCTAATTTGCTCTTTGTTTTTATAGCCCAGTCATTAAAACTGCCAAGATTTCAAGAGGGCTATGAACACCTGGAGGAGGCAGCGTCCCCCCAAAGACGTGCCGGGGGGCACAGCCTCTGCCGTAGCAGCAAGTCCTGGTCCTGTCCTTGCCTCTCTGGTTCGGGATTCTTCCTTTTCCTTAAGGAAACAAAACTAAACCCCTCCATTTGCTCCTTATTCCCCATTCCATGTTATCCCGACCCATCCTGGCTTGTCCTTCTGCACAGCCACCTCCTCCTTGCCTGTGGCCTCGCTGTAACCCGGCTGGACGGGCAGGGGAAGGAGAGCCCAGGACTGAGCAATGGGAAGGGCTTTCTAAGTCCCCAGGGGTAGCAGGAGACACCGAGTACCACGGAGAGAGTCAAACCCGGATCTTTTTAGGCTGATGGAGACGGTAACCGTCTCTTCTTGCTCCCTCCCTCAAAACAGGGGCTGAAGGAGCACGGTGCACAGAGCAATCGCACTTCATTTCCCTCCACCGTCTGGGGCGACACAGACATACTCGGGAGAGCTAAGTAGGCAATTTGCTTCCTGGGTGTCTGATCTGCAGAGGAAATTGAAGTCATTTTTCCCTGGAAGTCAACGACTCTCTGCAAGGCGAGACCCGCGTGCCGATGAGCTGCCCGGGGACACTACAAACCCCACGAGCAGATGTGCCTGGTGCCACCACCGCGGGGCTGTCACCNTGCAGAGGAAATTGAAGTCATTTTTCCCTGGAAGTCAACGACTCTCTGCAAGGCGAGACCCGCGTGACGATGAGCTGCCGGGGAGCTGCGTTTGCCCCCAGGACGCTGCAAACCCCACGAGCAGACGTTCCTGGTGCCACCACCACGGAGCTGTCACCCCGTGGTGACAACCAAGGGGAGCAACAGCCCCCGGCACCCACTGCTGTGCGTGCAGCGCCAGCCCAGCGCTCACAGCCACACGGAACACACGGCTCTAGCACGGACGCGCTTCGCAGTCCCAAACCTGCAAAGCTGTTATTTAAAATTACAATCCTGTGTCCAAACTCAGCCCATTTGGATGAATTATCTAGTCAATCTATTCATATATCTGCAGAGCCTCTTTTATAATGACACACGTGTCCTGCTTTCTTCCGCAAGCTGAAAAATAGCCGTTAGATTTTGCATAAAGCTCAGGAGCAGTTACCAAAATTACCCAAGCGAGAGCTTGGGGAGACGCTAAAGGTCACAGATTTCCAATCTGCATTATTACCGCCACTGCAGGAGGAGTCTGGAGGGCAATAACCAGGCCCTTCCCGGCTTTCCCTTCCAAAGGCAGCTGTTTTCCAAGGAGCCGTATTCCCATTGCACGTCCACAGCCCCGGGGCAGCCGGGATGCAGCCTCGGTGCCGGTGCTGCTGCGCTCCTCCCCTTGGCAAACAGGGGCACCCGACGCAGTGCCACGTGTCACCGAGCAGGGCACACGGGAGCCGCGTGCTGGGCACGACGCGAGCCCTGCGGCGCCAGGTAGTTTAGCACAGAGACAAGTCTATCTGCAGCACCTCTCGTTAAATGCCAGCTTCCCTTTCGCATTATGTAATGGAATTTTCCCACTTGGGAAGAATAAATTGAAATTCCCACCCCAAAAAATGCATAATGTATGAACTGATGAACAACATTAGTTTGCCGCGCTCCACCATCTGTTAAATACCTGCGCAAAACGGGCGCTTCAGACTTATTAAGAAACAATGCTACACTTCAAGACCATATGGATTTTGATTAACAAAAATGTAACATTTTCGCAAAGTTTTTCTTCTTGCAGTGATTTGTGGGCTGCTGCGAGCAAGTATTGGATTCGGAGAAGCGCATCGTAAAGGCCATTAGAAATCATTGCCATTTAAGCAATGCTATAATCATGAGGCTCTCGCACTGCACAGAGTGCCAGGGCTGGCAGCATAATCAAAACTCAATATTCCCGATATCAAGGCTTGTCTCCACTCCTCCAAAAGCGCCGGGCAGATGTCACAGCAGGCCCCTGCAGACAGCAATCACCAAGTGCAGCAGCACCTCACACGAGTCCCGCTCCGCAAGGGACCGAGTGCATCCGAGCCCTGGAGCAGCAGGATGTGGCTGGGACAGGGATGTGATCGCAGCAGGGACGTGGCCGCACACGCGCTGTCCTATGTTGGTGGTCGCAGGCGAACCGAGCACTCTGCCTGCCCGCGGGATGCGCCGAGGGGCCCCCAGGGCCTCCCCACGGGGCTGCTCAGCTGCAGGAGCCTCCTGGCTTTGGCACTCGCTGGTTTGAGATGATTCCCCAGAAAGAACCCGGCTTTACTCACTGCCGCTCGGGGTTATCTCCACCCTGAGGGCCACCCGGGCCAATGCAAGCCATGAATTTGTGCATACTTGTGGTTTTTTGTTTGTTTTTTTTCTTCCTTTCCATCTGAAGGGCTAAGGGGATACTAAAGGCCTGGCGATGGGCAGCAGCAGTGCACGCTTGTGCACACTTGCTCATTCCTTCAAACCGGCACGTGGAAGGATGCCCTAGGCAGCACCAGCTCCCTGCTCCGGACACAGCTCCGGGCTGGCCTCCCCTTCCCGGGCTCCGCGGCACGGTGGGAGCAGCTGCGCTCCAGATGTTACTCATGCTGGACTATTATCCCGATTACGCATGCATCGCCTTGGCCTGGTGCCCCCGGATCGTCTGCCTTCCAGGGACAGGAGTCATGGAGCAGCCCCGGCTCGTCCGGAGTATCCGCGCGCTCCGTGCCCGTCTCCGGCAGCGCTCGCAGCATTTCTATGACAACGCGCGCTGAAAGCGGCGCCGCTGCTCTTGGCTGGCAGCGAGATAGCGCGCACCGAGCAGACGGTGATTAGCTTGGGCTGTGCGGGGAAAGGGAAAAATACTTCTCCACTCTCATCTTAATTAAGCAGAAGTAGTTCTTTCAAGAATAGTCCTCGTCAGCACAAGAGGCGCTTTGCAGCACCGGCCGGAGCGCGCGATGCTCGTGCGGAGGCCGGAAGGCACCGCTCGCTCGCAGCACCTCTCAGGTCAGCGGTTCTGCAAACTCCCCTCGCTTGAGGGCAATGAGGGCAATGAGGGCCAGGCCTCCTCGCTGCATGGGCGCCGTTGCTCATCACGAGGGTTACAGACAGCATAAAGCACCATTAGCCTCTGCTGTGCACAAGAAAACGCGGTTGCTGGGGGTGAGGCCGGGGAAATCCCTGGCGTTTCCCATAGTTTCGCACTGTGGATTTGCTGGACGCTGTCAGGAGCACCTTGCTCAGGGCACCCCTTCCTGCAGTCCCTCGGCGAGCACTTGGGAGCCCTCCGAGAGCTCCTGAGCGGGGCTGGCGCGCAGCAGGGCGCCCAGGCGAGCGCAGAGGCCGCTCACAGCCTCCTACCTGCTTGCGGGCTCTCTCCAGCTCCTCCTTGCCGGCCGCGGCGCCGGGGCTGGCGGCGGCCGCCAGCAGCAGCTGCACGTCTGCCAGCAGCGCGTGCGTCCTGCGCAGGTCCCGCCGCAGCCGCTTCTCCACGTCGAAGTCCCGGTGGCCGATCTGGAGAGGCGAGAGGGTGGCGTGAGCACCGCGGGGATGCGCGAGCCCGGCTCGGCGCGCTGCGTGGACTGGGGGCTGCTGCAGCCTCCTCGCAGGGGCCCTGGGTCCCGTGGCTGCAGGGCTCAGCACAGGGCCAGCAGCCACAGTCCCTGTCCCATCTTGGGCAGAAATAACAACCTCCCGGCACGTTGTCAGGGCATGGAAGGAAGGGAAAAACCGCCACAGCTTACTGGGGGAAATCACAGGTTGGCGAAAACACAGCCAAGGGCACAAGGAAATGAGCCCAGCGGAACAAAGCTGCAAAGCAGCGACCAGAAAGGCTTCATTAGGAATGGTCTGCACATCCCAGGCAAAGCACAAGGAGGCTCGGCCAGGCACAGGGCGCTCCAGCCCGGGCGGGAGGCAACGGCGGCAGCAATCGGCCTGCAGCAATCGGCCCGGCAGCGGCCCCGGCGCCGCCGCAGCGGGAGCAGCCTTTACACAACAAGGTAGGAAGCGCGTGAAAGAAAACAGAACTCCGCGCTACCCCCTCAGCCTGCGAGCAACCATGGATACAGGGCTGAAAGAGCTAGAAAGCCACCAAGTAAACAGGGACATCGTTCCAGTGCTTGATTTCAAACTAATTGAAGCGTGAGAACATTCTCCATTTAGCCCCATTTCCGCAGCTCCTCTCATCTCAAACCTGTTCTCCTATTTTCTGTTCCCTGGCAAAAATCAATCGCGCAGATTTGCCCCTGCAACCTGTTTCGGAGCCTGCCGGCGTCTGCTGCAAGCTGGACTGGTTGGCATCTCATTTTCCTCAATTAGTTTTCTGAATTTGAGTTTTTTTTTTTTTTTTCTCCCTCTTTTAATGCAGTGGTCTGGGGCAGCCTGTCTATGATAAAGCAGACTGTGCTGGTGCCTTCCCCGCTGCCCTCCTCCACGCTCCGTCCTGCACCATTTGCAGCGCAGCTCCGTGCTGCTGCAGAGCGGGTGCCTCTGCCTCCTCCTCCGGCACTGCCGCCCGCTGCTCTCCAAGCTGCAGAGCAGAGACCCAGGGCAGGAGGCGCCTCTCGGAGCTCCAGCTCCAGCAGCTCCGCTCCCCGTCTCCCTGTCCACGGGCCCGCTTGGGCCTCAGCACGGGCTGCCTTTGCCGGGAGCTGCCAGCGCAGCCTCCCTCCTCCTCCTCCTCCTCC
>VWPW01002913.1:0-21158 GCA_013389825.1 Crypturellus undulatus | reverse complement strand
GGGCGAGGCGCTTATAAATGGCGCCCAAGCAGGACCCCAAGCCCAAATTTCAGGAGGGTGAGTGAGCCTGGGGGGGCTGGGGCGCGTGTCGGGGGGGAAACCTGAAGGAGCGGGGCGGGGGGGTGGGTATATCCCGCTTTGAGGGAAGCGCTGCCGTTTGGGCCCGCTGCTGCCGCCCCTGAGGGAAAGCAGCAGCGAAAACGGCCAAAAAGGGGGAAANGGGCGAGGCGCTTATAAATGGCGCCCAAGCAGGACCCCAAGCCCAAATTTCAGGAGGGTGAGTGAGCCTGGGGGGGCTGGGGCGCGTGTCGGGGGGGAAACCTGAAGGAGCGGGGCGGGGGGGTGGGTATATCCCGCTTTGAGGGAAGCGCTGCCGTTTGGGCCCGCTGCTGCCGCCCCTGAGGGAAAGCAGCAGCGCAAACGGCCAAAAAGGGGGAAAATGCCGGTTTTTGAGGTGTTTTCCTCATTTCGGGGCGTCCCGGTGGCACCTCGCAGGCCGCAGCATGGCGGCCCTTCTGCTGCAGCCTCCCCCTCGGAGCGCGAAAAGGGAGAGGCAAAAACCGGCCAGTCCCGGTGTCCCCCCTGCTCAGAAGCCTCGGGCCTTCCTCCCCGTTATTTCTCATCCCTTTCATTTCCCTGTGGGTGTTGGCGCTTACTAATACTGATTAGTTATTATTAGCTTTAATGCCAGCTAATTCCAAGTGCATTTTCAATGGGAGGTTTGGGCCTGTTAGGCGGAATTCGGTTCTGTCCGTGCTGGCTGCAGAGACTAGCACCGTACCTGCCTGGCTTGCTGTTTCCTGGCCTTGCTGGTGGAAATCTACGTGAGAAAACTCCCTAACCTGGTTGAGACAGAGTCAGGAGGCCCGTCGGCACCTCTGGATCTGCGGAACACCGCTGGCTTTTCCAGAATGTGTTTTTGGAGCGTATGCAAGAGCTTCCCTGTCCCAGTTGCTCAAACAAACCTATGAAGAGCTCAGATTTGATGGCTGTTTGCAGAGCGGTTGGTTGTTTAGAGCCTGTATGGTGAAGAGCCTTGTTGAATTGAGCAATCTTCCTGCAGTATAAAAGCAGGGAAATAACGATAGAATGACCCTGGTTTCAAGAGGGGTGACGGTTAGTGATCTTAGTTGAGGGTTACTGCATGCTGCTGGTTGTGTTTTCACTTGAATATGCAGAAATAGGCATTGGAGAGCACAAAATTTACCGTAGAGAGCCCTTGCAGCCTTGGGTGTTAGGTTGGTATGACCACTGTCCTACTGTGGTCATTTGTGTGCTCCTTGCAAGGAAAAAGGCCTGTAACTGGTGATACAGCATCTTCCAGCCCTTGTTTGGGGTATTGGGTGTTGACGTGGGCTGGCACTGCTAACGGTGACACTGCAGTTCTGCCCTCTGTGTCCTGGGAATGGTGGCAAAACCTGGATGTGTGCCGCATTCGGGAGTACAATATGTGCAGCTTACCCGTCTGAATTGAGGGGCAGCAGCTTCCAGGAGGAAACATCTGTGTTCTGGTATCCTGTGTGAAGTAAATCTGACTTCCCCCAGTGTAAGTGCACGAGACCTTCTGGCTGTTGGAGAGGATCGGTCTGAGGAATCATCTCTTCCTGCTTAAGCCACATGAACAGCTCCTGTGCCATGGCATGAGCCAGGCGCTCCTCCGGCCCTGCAACGGGATGGGGAAAATAATGTCCTTTTCTCTGACTTCACTGAATTTGAAACGCCAGCTATGGTACCTCCTCCAAGGAAAGGAGCACTGATCAGAGTTGCTTCCATTTATGTCAGAAGCTTGTGATACAGAGGTCACATCTATTGGCAACTGATTTCCTGCTCTGAATTAAAGTTTGAGACTTGGGAATCCCTTAGTCTCAGTAAGTAGCTAAAAGAGGCCTCCTGAGGCTGTTTGTGCAGAGGCTTTGTGCTTTGTTCCGCATCTGAAATGCGAGGTGGCGAAGGAGTTATCTGTGCCAGCCTTGGAACGGGATGCAGATGCATCTGTACCTCCCCTTGGCAGAGGCCAGGAGCACGGGCAGGAATATGCCATTTGGTGCCAGTTGTCTTCAGTACAGAACTGCTTAGGGTTATTTGTTTCATGACCTAAACAACCAGAGCTTTTATTTATCCACTTTTTTAAACATTACATCAAGCTTCTTCCAAAACACGAGTCTGCCCCTGAAATCAGTATGTTTTCTGTTGGTGCTGCCATCCTTGTATGCTCTCACGGGTTTAGTCATCCTCCATCTCCTAATGCAGCGTTTCCTCGTGCGCGTTTCCAGAAGGGATACACTGCTCATGTTCTGAGATGGATGTCTGCAACTTTCTTTCAGGTGAACGAGTGCTTTGTTTTCATGGACCTCTCCTTTATGAAGCAAAGGTACGTGTGGCTGATTGTTGCTCCAGAAGGTACTGACTGTTCCTCAAGAAATTGAAGGGCTGTATTAGTTTATTTGCTGTGCCTTGCCTAGATGAGATGAAGTGTTGAGGTTAAAATGCCAGAAAACCTGACCATGCTTTGCAGTGTTTTTAAACCCTGTAGTTCCTTGCTTTCTACAGAAGAGTGTTTTTAAATAAATGGTACTGCACTGCTATTCAGGTAAACTACTAAAACCAGCTCTTGTGTTGAGGACCTATAATACTCCTGGATTTCCAAAATGCTGGAGAGTGTTCAGGGCTCTAAGAGCATGTGCTGCTGCTAATGTAGGAACTACTAAGTTAAATGTAGTTTGGGCTTCTTAGATATGTAGAGAGCCGCGTAAAGCCCGGGCTTTCAGAAGGGACAAAGCTGTGGAAGATAATGCTGGATTAAACTAACTACTGCCTACTAAGTAAGTAGTGTTAGTTCTATGTCTCACCTGAGAAATAATGTATTGCGTGTTTGTGACTGGGAGAAGTTTTCTTACTACATTGCATGCAGACCTCTGTCACACTGTCAGTTATGTGCTTTATCTCCTATGGACTGTAGCCAGATATCGCTGCAGTGCCATTTCTTTTCTTGAAGGCTTAGCTCCCCAGTTCACTGACTGCTTCCACTAAAAAAGCCTATTTCTGTTCTAATAATTCAAGCCTGTTCTTTCCCTCGCTCTAGCACTAGAGGGCAAGTTGGCTGCACGTGTTGGGACTGGTACCTTCTGCCTGTGCATGTCTGGCTGCTCGTGCTGGGACAGGAGGAGGGTTTTCTCTGTGAAAGCCAGTGCTGGATAGCAGCAGGCCTGGCTCTTTGGTTGAGTAGAGCAGCCCAAGAGCTACTAGAGCCATGTGCTATGTTAGGATTTGCCCCTTCTCCCTGTTGTCCAAGGGTGGGCCAAATGTTATGGGAGCTGGTTCTGCCAGTTTGATGCCAGAAAGGATTTTCTGAGCAGCAAAGGGGCTTTGGGCTGTCTTTATATAGAGAACACAGACTGTTCTGGACTTCTGAAGTGGCAGAAGGAATTGGATTTAAATTTTATTAAGTTATTCTCTAGGTTGTAGTAATATCATCCTTGGCTTTATTGCTGTTCCTTTGATCTGTTCTTACTCTGTAGATCCTGATACGTAACTAACAATTCAGTCTTTATGATCATATGTGTGACTTGCCACAGCAAGATGTTCAGGAAAAAGTAGAGTAGACACTGACTTAAGCACATGGTCTGTCAGTTCTTGGTCTGGATAACTCCAGGATTTAAGTGAACTAGGTAGTCAAAATGAGCCACAGGATTAAGAGGTCTTTGATCCTCATTGCAAGTTTAAGTGAGACCAGGCTCCGTTTGAGGAAGACTCTGGCAACTCAGAAGTGCTTAGAAGTGACTCGAGTAGCATGGCAAGGAAATGGCAATACTTCCGTGAATTGTTTTTGATTTTTGGTGAGAGCCTTAATAATTGGAGTAGAAACTGAAGCCAGAGAGAGTGGGGGTTCATGTTTCTAACAATGGAAGTAATAAATTGGAGAATGTTGTCAAATGGTAGCCAGGAGCAGCTTCTCTGTCCCAAGGTCTCCAGAACAAGGCTTGATGTGTTTCCAAGGGAGGTACCTTATTCAAGACCAGGAGGATGGACCTAACTTCGTGCAGCTAAGAAGTTCAGGAGCGGGGCGTGCAGCAGTAGTTAAGATGTACTAGTTAAGGTTATATAACCCTGTTGTGATCTTTGGCCTTGCCGGAGAGCTGTGTCTCTAGCCATGTTTCTTATGTAGTTGTAGTAGTATGAGCATTCACCTGCTCAGCTGCCTCCACGGGTAGAATTTGTGCTGCTACCTGAGTAACAGGGGCCTGAGCATCTTCCTCGCACTGAGCTGGCATCTTGGAGGCTGCTGTGTGGGCTAAAATGTAGGATGGAAGAGTTTCTGGGAGGGTCCCTTCTGCAGCTCGCTGGTCTGTGCACGTCTTGGGTTGCGGAGTGTGCCTGCATGCCTTAATGTCCATTTGGGAAGTCCTGCCTTCACAGGACACTCTTCTTGTAGAAATACCTCTCGTTTTCCTCCTGGACACCTCCTTGACCTAGAGATAGCTTTTCCAAGTGAATGTACTGTGCTCTCTAGGGGTACAGAAACCCATATTCCTTGCTTTCCTTTTGAAGACGACTGCCCTTCAGCCGGGCGAGCTGCCTGTGAGACTGGGGCCTGGGGATGAGCTCTCCAGGGAATGGCTTGGGGCAGCTAAGTCCCTACTTGCTCCTCTTGCTGTGGAAGCTTCTCATCCTTGCTATGGAAGAAGGTCTCCCGGTGTATGGCCAGTCTGCCCAGCCCTTCCACCTCTGCGCATAGGGAGGAGGGGGTGTTAGGAAACTTTCTGCGCTGAGGTTATTGCCCAATATTTGAATGGCTTGCATGGAAATCTGTGTGTTTAGACTCTGAAAGCTCAAAAATTGCTCAGAAATCTTGTTGTTGATACTGACTGAGCTTTTTCCTCTGTTCCAGTGTGTAAAGGTTGCCATAAAGGACAAACAAGTGAAATACTTTATCCATTACAGTGGCTGGAATAAAAAGTAAGTATTACATAAAATGAAGACAATACTTCATTTTTCTTTTCAGACTGTCAGCTGTCTTAATGGATTAGCACTCCCAACTGTGTGCCACTAGAAGATTAGTTCTGAAATTCACTTAAGTGATTTTTATATTGAAGCCAGTCATTTCTAGTAACAGAGTAACACTTTGCTCAAGTGTTTCCTTCATAACTTTGGTGTTACAAACCAACTGGTTTAAGGGTCAGTTGTCTAACCAAAATGCCTTATGTGTAGTGCTCTCTAATTCTGTCTGGAAATAGTTGCTATAATTCCTTTCTTCCAGAAGTATTTAGTACAAATATTTCCTTCTGTGTGGATGGGACATGCAATCCCTGCTGAAGTGCAGCAAAATTGTCTGCCACTCAGAGTGGTGTCCTTCTTGTAGCCAAACTTTGCTACCAAAAGTGCTATGAAGCTGTGGAGTAACCTGCCTTAGTGGAAGCTGCACTCAGTGGGAGAGCCCATCTGTTTTAACCCTTCTCATGAGCAGGGTTAGCTCCTATTTCAGTTCTTGCCTCTCGTGCTAAGGTAAAACTAGAGATTTTTTCTTTCTACAAAAATACAGCAGTATCCCATTTGCATAGCTGATATTTTTTTCTCATTTGACTCTTATTCTATAACTGGCTTATGAATTTAGGAAGCTTCCCTCCTTACTTAGTGATTAAAAACTTAAGTTCTTGGGGTTTTTCTGAATTTTCTTTCATCCCAGTGCTGCATACCCATGAGTGAGGACTGATATCATCATCTTTCTGATTTGACTAAAAGCTGAACTTCCTGTTTTGATACTTAATATATTTTTTTAAACATATTGCCTACAAAATGAGCAGATAAGTGCCTTATCCAAGTGCTGTAAGAGGCAGGGAGCGTCACTGATTCCCGATCTGGCTGCTGTATATTGAAGAGGTGGCATCAATTTAATGTTCACCTTCCTGTTCCTCTCTGATAGTGGAGGTGCCCTATGCAGTGTTGTGACTCCTCCTTTTCTTGCTTGTGCTGTTTTGTTCTTTTTTTTTCTTTTCCCCTTTCCCCCCAAGCTTTCAATTGACTGCATTAAAAGTGGTATTGCTGCAAGATCTGGACAGCTGGGACTATATATCCCTTTAATTTGGGTTTCTACAATTGCAGTCCTTTTGTACTTGTTAATTACTTCTAATTTTTCTTTTTCCTCCAATATCAACAGTTAGGATACCAAAACCAGGTTCTTGACCATTCCCTACACTGTGCAGCACAACTGTCCCCTTTTTTTTTTTTTTTTTTTTTTTGTGTTCCACAGCTGTAGTACAGGAGTAAGCAAAGCACTACCCTAAACTGTAGGTTTAGAACACATACAGCTGGGTGTGTTTTTCTGCTAAGTTTGCTGTGTCTTAATCTTGAAGACCTTGTGCTCCTGAAGTCGTTCTTGCCACGCTGGTGTTCTGAGACTGGCAATTCTTGCCATATAATAAAAATGTCATAGAACTTTTCATATGTGGAGCTTTAGCTTGCACATTCTTCTTGGCCACTTTTTAATGTATTTTTTATTTATTTGAGATAATTTGTCAGATTGCACAGTGATTATCCACTCTTTGTCAAGGTGGAATTCTTCCTCATAATGCCAATTTCCCCAACACCTGTTCTCTTAAATCATTCACTTCAGATTCTTCAAATATTCATGCCATCTTGGTTTCCTTCACAAACAGAAATCAGAGTTCTTCTTATAGTAAGATCTTATTGCTGAATTTGTTAACCTACAAAATGTTGCTATAGATAAAGGGAACTTGCTTTATAATATAGTTATGGCTACAGACGTACTATAATTTTTAGTAAGTGTAGTTTTTAATTTTTTTCTGAGATGCTTTTAAATTAAAGACAATTCCCTCCTCCCTGAGTTACCCATCCTTTGAGTTTAGGAAACTCCTTAGAAATGGCTGAGGGTTATATTCCTTAGAAGAAGAGCTACATCTTCAGTCAGTGGGGAATACATTTAATAATTTACTTCTTTCAATTGTGCCAATCCATAACTTGTCACCAAAGCAGAGTTCAGTCTGAAATTCTGTGAAGCTTTTAATTGACTGTTGGGAACAGAATCCAATTATGTAGTGTTTTTGAATGATTATTTGATTTTTCAGCTGGGATGAATGGGTTCCAGAAAGCAGAGTGCTCAAATACGTGGATACCAATTTGCAGAAACAAAAAGAACTTCAAAAGGCCAATCAGTAAGTTGTATTTTTTTTTTTTAAGTCCTTTTAGTGAAGTCATCTTTTCTTCTGAAGAGCTTCAGTCCAGTAACTGTGTTATAAAGGGAAGTTAGTAAGTTTAAAAACAAAGTCTTCAGGAGGTATGCTTGTTAAAAATAAGCAGCAGCTCAGTCTTTATTAAAGCAGCGACTTCGGGTGTTGTGGAATAGTGGGTTGATCAATCTGGGAGGCAGCTTGGCTAGTTACAGGTACGTCCTTGGGCGCTGGAGATACTCCTGCAGCACGCAGGATGCACTGTGCAAGTAGCAGGGATCTTTCCAGACTCTTTCAGGAAGCTGCTTTGATCACTGTGAATGGAGGTGGGTGGGAGGGGAGGTAAATATTTTCAGCTAGAGTGTTTTATGTTTTTCTGAATCAGTCAGTGTGCTGCTTCCTCATGATTCATAATAATAAAAATGGTGGGAAAAGGAAAAAATGAGTGTTTGTACTACTGTGTTTTTTATATGAAGAAGCATAGTTCTTTCCTGTATTGAGTTGAATTTGCTCCTGCTTGTGACCAGTGCTGTCGTCTTTGCCTGTTTTTCTAAAACCATTTCCTGACAGTTCTCTAAATGTTTTGCTTAATCTGCTAATTCTGAGAAAAACATGCTTCTTTTCATTAAAGTCTTATTATCAAATTTATTTTTTAAAGGGAACAATATGCAGAGGGAAAGATGAGAGGTGCTGCTCCAGGCAAGAAGACATCTGGTCTGCAGCAGAAAAATGTTGAAGTGTAAGAAGCTTTTTATTTAAATTAAAAATATATATATTGTCGATTTTTACTCTTGAACTGTAAATAGTGATTTTCTTATAATAGCTCCACAGGCTAAATTAAGTACCTTGACACACCCCCATATGAAAATTGTGCTTCAGTTTTGCATTATGAAAACCATCTATAGCAGGTCCTGTATACGTGTTGCACTGATCTTGCTCCTAGTCTCTAGCCATTACCAATATCTGATGCGTCCTTCCAAATTAGAGCTCTGCTCCCTCCAACAAAGTATCCCTGTTCTCCCTTATCTGGAGGCTGAGGGTGAGGGAATACTCTGCCTTACCCCAGCAGCCGTGCGGGGCTGCAGGAGGCTGATGTATTGACTGGCCTCCTGCTTCTCACACCCTGCCTACAGCTACAGGCAAGATGCCCTCTGAAAGGTGAAAATCTCAAACTGTGATTTTGAAATAAGACTTCTGGATTTTCTCTTTTTGTAAACCCCATCTGCTGTTTACAGTACATAACATATGGTTGGTGGGGAGGGGGAGCGATTGATCGAGCAGCCCTCCTAAAAGGGTAACGCTGTCAACCTATTTAGGCCTCCAGATTTACCTTTTGTAGCGTTCTTGGAGGATTTACAAAGGGAAGATGATTACTTGCTTTTTGAAGCCTTTTTCTCACAGACAAACAGTAAGGGGAAGCAGATAGCAGTGTAACCACAACTCATCCTCCAGGAATGTTCAGTGAGGCTGTAATATGTTGCTAAATGGTAAATTTTTGAACCTTAAATAGATTCTCTTAAAGGCTGAACACTAGGTCTGACATTCTTTCCTTAACTCAACCCCCCTTGTGCCTAGATTTTTCAGACGAGATGGAGCGCATACTGTTTGCTGTTTGGAGACCCCTACAATATCGACGCGGTGAGTTAAGGATGGATTGTCAAACTAGGATTTCCATCCTGAGATCCAGACCTCCTTGCTTTTGTAGATTTCTTTTTGACACTCTTAAAGCTTTAGTTGTGATGATGTAAGCTTTGGTAGCAATGCAGGTAACAACCCTCAGCACTGCAGGGTATCTTTTTCTTTCTTTTTTCTTTAAAGCCAGTCTGGACTAGCAGTTTTTAGTCTCTCTGAAGTGCATACATTTATTTGGGAAAGAACATGATATAAGAAGTGAAATACATTCAGTGTATATCCACTCTTTAAAAAGAAGTGGAGAACAACTGACTTCAGATTTTTGAAATTGGATAGTTCTAGAAGATTACAGTTGGTCTGATGCCTCCTGTGGTGCTTCTGCTGAAATCAGTAACACTGCGCTGTGTTCTCTGAGTTTGGAGGTAGGCGTCTGTAGTAGGTCATTTTAAAATATAAGGATTGATCTTATTCCTTAGTATATTGTGTTTTCACCATTGCCTTGCTGTGGGTTACAGAAGCAGTATTTTGAATCTGTGTGTCTAAAATGCTTTTAATGCTATTCATAAGCAGTGTTTAATCAAATAGAAAAATGCATGAAACAAGTTGTATATGTTTTGATTTGAGATTAATTATTCATCTTACAATCCTAGAAAATATATTATAGAAAAAGTTTGTTTATAGCAGCTTTCCAAATATTAAATATAACCCTCTAGATACTGTTTTTCCAGACTGCAGCACAAGTGAATTCCAGCCATTAAGAATCATTGCTATCTTTGGCAGGTCTCATGTGATTTAAAAAAAAATCAGTGAATAACAAGAGCAAGTCAATGTTTGGAGAAATGAAGGACAAGCTGTACTGTGACCGAGTGGAGATACGGTGCTGAATAATGCATTTGAGAATGTGTGTTTTTCTCCTTTTAACGATACATTTGCAAGCCTTCTCATTAGAGATGTTACCAAAACAACTACTGTTGACTTAAACATAGGAGTTAGTCCTTCCCACAGGCTTGTTCTTAATCTGGACATACCACTGAAAAGCCTGTGTTCCTGCTACGTGTTTCCTGTGGCATCTTCTATCTTTGACACAGCCTGTCTGTCTGGAGCCACGTAGTCCCCTAAATGTCAAGCAGAACACGAGCACTGCCTACATGCCAGTTGTCTGGAACCATAAGGGCTCTGGAATGGCTCCGGCCACCACTTCCTGACCTGTTTGCTCTCTGATGGCGACCAGTAACATGTGCTTAAGGTGACAGTCAGATGAGGCAAGTCTAAAGGCTCCTCTGCCAATATAACCTCCCTGCTGGCAGCAGCCTGTGGTTCAGGGACTTCGGGGGATTGAACAGGTCTGTCTGACGTTACTTTGTCTGGTAACTTCTGAACCATTTGAACTCCTGGCAACCACAGGGTTCTGTGGCCCTGAGTTCCTGATTTGAATTCAGGGCTGTGGTGAGGAGAGAGGGAAGAGGACGAGGTCTCCAGTCCTAATGTCTGTTGCTTGTTTTTATCTCTTGTCTATTTCTGATCACTGCTCTGGGGGTACAAGTCCTTTTGAATGATTCTTTATCTCTAATGAAACCTCTAACACATTCCCTCCTCCTTGCTAGAGGCCTTGTCGAGAATGAGCCCCTGTCTCTTGGTTGCTCCTGGTACAGAAGCTGCCCCTGCACTACTAACTATTCTTGTTCCTTTACCTCTTCTAATTTTATTGACTGTCATTTGAGGTCAGGCAGCCTGGCTGTGCACGAGAGCTATGTTTATATAATCTTGACTTTCTCTTGTCTTTATCCTTTTGCTAATAATGTCTTATTTGTAATTTGGTAGGAATGCTTTCTACTCCTAGCTGACTTAATGACTAAGCTGTTTGAGCAGGAGTGGCTAATTTAAGGCTCTTTTAGCTTTTGTATTTTTCATGTTTTTCACTGGTGTTTTTTAGCTAGCCCCCAAGTATGAGGACAGACTTTAATCCCATACACCTTAGGTATGACTCCCTTAGTATATTATCAGTAAACTGGCATCTCACTAATCTCCTTTTTTTTCTGGCACTTAAGAATATGCTGAGCTCAACTGCCCGAGATACGAATGGCACCACCTTCACTGTGCTGCTTCTGTCTTGACCAGTTGTATTGTAGGGAGATTCTTATTAACTTCTGTGTTCCCTTAAAAGATACTTGCAGTTTGGGTACGTCAAATACTTTGTTCTCTGCTTTTTATCTTCATGTCAGGGATTATCTTCATGTCAGGGATTTCCAACTCCTGTGGAATGAGGAAGCCTTCTGAAGTCATGATGTCATCCTCGTCTGTGTCTAGTTCTATTTAAGTAATTTTTATTTTCTGCTGGCAGTTCTTTAGGCATGTCTCACAAGACCCTCTGGTTTAGAACTCTAAGCAGAATTACTATTAATTCTCTTGTGTAAAATAAATAAAAACTGTTTTCTTGAGCTAGCATTCCATCCCACACCCACAAAGTGTAAGGGGTTTTTTTTAGTTACTGCAATATCTTTCTTCTCATGGATGCCTGTGGAAAGGCTGAGTGTCATCTTGCAGAATGTTTCTTGCTGGGACATCCCCTCACTTTACTTACTCCAAGGCCAGCTCTGGTTTGGAGACAGGACATGGAAGCCCAGGGTTGTACTCCTGTGACATGGGCTGCTTCTGCAGTTCCCACCTGGATTTGTCACCTCTGCATAGCATTTCATTGTAGCGAGCTATTTGGTAAGCCCTAATCTTGTGTTTTCATTATTGATTATCATCTTTTTGCAGAATTTTGGAAGCTTATTCCAAAGCTATATGTTTTTGACTTTCTAACTCAGTGTCACATGTTGACTCGTGTTCCTGGTGCATCTGCCTGTCCTCGTTGTGCTGAAGCAGCCGCCTGCAGGGAATGACCTGAGTTCTGTTCCTGCCCCTCGTCAGGGAGGCAGCTCTGGCCTTGGGCACATCCTCCAGCACTGAGCTCTGGGACCCCTAGTGCCTTCCAGCTCTTGGCTGAGTCTTCATAAAAGCTCTTGCACAGGAGCTGCCTTGAAATTTGCATTATCCTTTTGTTTATGCATTGCTTGCCAGGTCCCAGTGAAAAGCACCAGCCAGGAGGGAAATGCAGAGATGACGAGAGCAGCTGGGTCGTGCTGTCTGGTAGGAAGGGAGGGCTGCCAGAGGCTTGCACTGCTTCAACTGCTCTAGGGCCTGTTCCTCACGTAGGCGTGAAGTGGCACAAGAGGATGTTTTAATCTCTTCTACGTGAGTGTTGCCTGGTTGTGTCTGTTGAGGAGTTGCTTTCCTGTGTCCAAATGGAATTCATTGCGAGGCAGACGTGGTGTTTCTCGAGTGCCTGTCTGACTGATGGGATTTAGTCATCTCGGATGTGCTGCTCGTTTCAGGCTCCAGCTCTGCCCAGGAGTGCTCTTGTCACATACCTGCTGTCCCTGCTCGTGGGTGGCCCGAGGACCTGGCACGTGTATATCCCTGTGCCCACAGCAGCGCCGTGTCCTGCTGCTCTCGCCTGGGACAGTCTACTGCACGGGCTGCCCTTCAAAACCTGCGTAATGCTAATGTGTCAGCTCTAACCTGAGCTCTGCCTCTGCTCCCTAACTCAGATTTAGCGTTTAAACTCTGCAAACAGGTGGCTGCTTTGGCTTGAAGCAGAGGGATGCCCTTTGAAATGCAGAGGATGAGGTGGCAGAGCACAAACAACTCTCCAGAAGGGTTTATGCCCTGCACTTCAGTTCCACAAAGATGTGTTTCACTGGAATAACTGAAGCAGTTCTTGAAGTATTTTGGATTGTCTTTCTGTTCCAGTTTTCTAGGACTTGATGCCTATTATTTTTATCCTGTGACTTTAATCCTGTAAAGAACACCTTGTTCCCACCTGTTTGCTCTAGATTTGGAAGAAAGCACTCTTGCTTATCAGGGACTTGGATTGGCAGTTGTTGCGTCTTCCTGGAGAGGGATCATCCCTAGTGCTGGTTTGTGCTAGAAGCTTCCACTGCCCTGCTCCTCCTCAGAGCTTCCTAGGAACCTCCTGACTTGGGCTAAAACCCCTTCAGAGGCTGAGTATGTCAGCTCACGTAGTGGTGACTTTCCAAGGAATAACCTTGTACTGATTTGAAAAACCATCTTACACATGCAATCTGCAAACATGCTTTGTCTTCATAAAGAATACAAGACACTGAAAACTGAGAGGTTTGACTGGACTCTGTTCATGGTGGGCAGTAAAGCATGACTACTAGTACTCTTATTTTCAGAAAATTAAAATTAATATTGGTCAGTAAATATACAAAGCTCAGATAATAACCCAACAAAACCACTTGCTAGGGCTTTATATTGTCTTTGATACTCTTCTCCTATATTTTTACATACCATGAATTGTGTTTAGGTGTCCCTGAAATTTTTGGAAGTCAGTGTCTTGGAGTACCTCTTCATTTGGAATAAAAATAAGGGTTAGGGATAGTGAATTTGGAGCAGCCTGGGGAAGTATAGAAATTAGAGACATTGTGTGTTTAGAGAACACTATTTGGAATAGTACTGCTTGGAATAGTAGTGCATGGTGCTGTTCTTAACAGGCAGCAGTTAGGTGTAACTGTGATCTCCGAACACTTCCAGTACAATCACAGAACTAGTCCATGCAGCTTCATACCTCTTACAGTAGTATTTAAGTCTTCCTCTGCTCCTCTAGTCATAAAACTGTATGCTTCCCAGTGTTGGAGTGCAAGTTATTTCATTCGGAGACCTACCTGATCATTCCGCTTTGTTTCTCCTTCCTTGTGCCGTATTCTGCCTTCAAGCAATCCTTGAAATACTGAAATAAACCACCTACAAATCCAGTGCAGAAGGGTCAGTCAGTGCTGTTACTGAATACTGATGTGTGGCGTGACATCTCTTGGGTTTCCGTAGGTTTAATTATTCATGCTGAGTTTACAGAATCCCCCCAAACTGATGAATGTTACTGTATTACATGGAAATTCTGGAGGTGTCGTAGCTGAGCTGAACAGATCATCTCCAACCCTTGTGCTTTCAGTTGTAATTATTTAAATATTCCATAGGCCACTCTGAGGACTGTTATAAACTTACAGGACAACTTGTGCCTCTACTTTCAATTTTCTAAATATTACTATCTTTGTTTTGCAATAATTTGTGTTCTTCTTGCAGGAAAACAAAAAAGAACAAACAGAAAAGTAAGTACATCTATTCTGTATATAAAAGTGGATATCTTTAGTGAAGGATTTTTAGTTGAGGCAAGACCTTAAATCTGCTTCAGCTAAGTTTGCTGTCACTTTGTGTCCCTTTTGATCCTCTCTTCTTCCTGGTTTGTATGCAAAATATTTGTTGCAGTCTGCAGACTTGGACCTCTTGAGAACTGAAAGTTCAAATCTGTTAAATTTATTAGTCAAACTTATGCTTTCTTACTGAGAAGGAGATGTGATATTACTACGAGACTGAATTGCTGCTTCTGAAAAGCAGATATGTAATGCATACTTGCTTCTTAGTGGAAAAACAAGTCTTTGGATAAATGCAAATATCTGCTTAAGCTGTCACTAATGTGTGAGACTTCCAGAAGACAAGTAATTAACAGTTATTGAAAAACAGACAAAAAACACCACCTGAAAACCCTGAATCCTCTAAATCTTTCTTTACTGAACCTTTCTTTACTGGCTATTTTTACTGGTTTGCCATATTTCTTATGTTGTATGCTGTTTGCTCTTTATGCAGCTCCTGGGATTGGAGAGGGGAGCAGCACCAGTGAGACTCCCCAGCCTCCGAGGAAGAAGAGAGCTCGAGTAGATCCAACGGTTGAAAGCGTAAGTGTTTGACTCTACAGGACTGCTGACAGAAAATGGGAAAAAATCGCGAAAAATAAGTGTCAATATTGTCCTGTAGCAGAACAGTGTGAAATGTGTTCGCAAAACTGCACTTCCCAAGGGCCCTTGGAAAGTTTGTGTCCCCATTTCCTTGTGGAGCCGACAGGAATTGCTCGACTCAGTTCACTGGTGTATTTCAGTTGTGAAAAGAAGGTATATGGTGACTCTATGGGCAATTAGCTGAAAGTAATTAGTCTGATTTTATCCTGTTTTTCAGGAAGAAACATTTATGAACAGGGTTGAAGTAAAGGTGAAAATTCCAGAAGAGCTCAAACCATGGCTGGTAGATGACTGGGACTTGATCACCAGGCAAAAGCAGGTATTTTGTTTGTTTATTTTCTGCCTTTATTTAGAAAGCAAGTAGAGCCCTCTAGCATTGCATAGGCAAGCAGAGTGAAACTGGAGCTTCATGTAATTTATAAGGGCCGCAGAGCAAGGTGTCTTGTAGAGCTGACCCACTCGGAGTCCTGCGGGCTGGAGGGACCCGGTTCTGCCTGTCCCTGCCCTCCTACCTGCAGTCCCTCGGGAGCAGGACTCTTTCAGCAGAATTGCACGTAAACTTGTGGAAGAAATTCCTGCATCTGATTTAGCCTAATCAGGCATAAGTTAAAGCTTCAGTTAATTCTCAATCTGGCTGCTGTTAACTGTGGTGTTACCCCGAGCTTGTTTGGTCTGTTACGTGTCAAACCGTTTCCTTAGTTGGCAGAGGACTGGTGCGTAGGAGCATCCCCTGTGGCGCATATTTTCCTTCTGCTCCTTCCTGTCCTGAAACTTTGCTAAGAGTGTGGCAGTGAGTGGGATGTCAAGGATCTGAAGGTGCACTGCACCCTGGCAGTCAGCTGCATCTTAGGGCAGTGATTTTTAATTCTTCCATCAGCTTGGATCAATGCAAGTTTAATATGCTAACTCCACCTAAATTAAACTTTTTAATTTTAAAAGAAAAGTATCTATTTTTGCTGCCTTAAACTTGTTAAAGAATCTTGAATTGTTGCATATGTGAAACCAGTTATTAAAACTGGCAAGAAGAATACAGAGGAACAGCAGTTTTGGAAGCTGCTCGGTACTGCAGTCGCATGCTCTGGCTGCCCCTCGGAGGTCTGCCTGTATTCTCCTCATCCCAGAAAAGCAGAACTCCTTGTTTGCCAGCCGTGTGGGTAGGGCTGACTTCTTGATGAGCACAAATTAGAGAATTGCACATGCAGTAAAATAATTAAGCACTAATATGTGTGAAAGTCATTCCAGTTCAGAAACCTGATTATTTTCTGGATGCCTTCGTGCTGGAAGGCTCTGGTGCGAGGAAGCTGCCCAGGGAGCTGGGGGCTGCGACTCGGGTACCAAAGAGGTCTCCCTTCCCCGCAGGGCTCAGCCTTGCAGTGTGCGACCTGGCTGGTTTTGTGGGTGGTGATAAAGACAGGGCTGATCCGAGGAGGGAATCACTCTTGGGAACAGCGTCCCTTCAGTTATGGGGCTCTAATCTTACTGATGCCCTTCGGTTAGATGTTCTTTTAATAACACTGAGCACCTGAATACTGTTCTAAAAATGGCCTTATTTTGGGGCACAGTTAACATGCAAATAGAAGTGTCTGTGCAAACTCGTCAACTGGTATTTGTTCAACTTCTTTCTAGCTCTTCTATCTTCCTGCCAAGAAGAATGTCGACTCCATTTTAGAGGATTATGCTAGCTACAAGAAATCGCGAGGAAACACCGATAACAAGTAAGTAGTAATTATTTTAAACCTTAAGTATGTTTTACTTATGCTTCATGGAACTTGATAAGTTTACTTGTTAAATAGATTCACACTCTGTCCAGCTTAGTGTGAACTCCTTCCTGGCCTCGATCTTCAAGTCTGGGGAGATGGTTTGTAAATGCAGTTTTGTTCTTTGGAATTTATCACTCCCTCCTTTTTTTCTGCTCTCAGACCTTTCCTTTAAAGGAAACTACTGGAAGCAAAGTGGATACTCTTCCACCTCTTTGTTCTAGCTCAGGCTTCCTGCATGGGATGCATGAGTCCAGTGCCAGGCATGAGCAGAGCAAAGTGTCCCAGGGCAGCCTGGCAGGTGGCCCTGTGTTGGGGACCCTGCAGGTGACACTGGGCAGGAGCAGGACCAGGCAGCTGGGTTGGCATAGGAGGAATCCAAGGGGCCTGTTTGGAGGTGGGATTCCAGGATTCCTGTTCCCCATTATCCCGGGGACAAGCCCTGACAATGAACAAGATGCTCCTATTAAGTGAAACTTCCAGTTGTGCTCAGTGAGATATGGAGCCCTGTGGCAGCTGGAATTGAGCCGGTTAAAGGGTCAATTTTCCAAAATACCTGGAAGTTCCCTCTTTCGTTAAGCAGAAGATCAGTCTGATTGCATAAAGAAATATCACAATTAACTGGTGTGAGTTGGAATCAACTTTGGTGGAAACAATAGTGCTGGNAAATACCTGGAAGTTCCCTCTTTCGTTAAGCAGAAGATCAGTCTGATTGCATAAAGAAATATCACACTTCTTAACTGGTGTGAGTTGGGATCAACTTTGGTGGAAACAGTAGTGCTGGTTTCCTTGTCCTGGTACTTATTTGCTGCTCTTTTGGATAGACTGCTGTTGGAGTTGAACTAATACCTTTAAGTGAGAAGGATACAAGCAAGGAGCTTTTGCTTCTGTAGGTTCATGCTGACTTCAGAGCCCTTCATTTTGAAGGGAGGCCTTGAAATGCATCCTCCCTACATTCCCTACAGCTGTATGTTTTAAGGCCTCCAAATAACTTTATTTCCAAAGTCTTGAGAGCTTTATGATTTGGAGAGACTGAAGACCAAGCTCTGATCTTATCTACCCATCCTTAGAAGAAGGCTGAAGCGTTTCTGTTTCCAGGGAGTATGCTGTTAATGAAGTTGTGGCTGGAATTAAGGAGTACTTCAATGTAATGCTGGGCACTCAGCTGCTCTACAAATTCGAGAGGCCCCAATATGCCGAAATCCTGGCAGATCACCCAGATGCTCCTATGTCTCAAGTTTATGGTGCCCCACATCTACTGAGGTTATTTGGTGAGTACATCTGAACCGAAGGGCAGCAGTTAACGGTACTGAAGCGTTGCTTTGCCTGTGTTGTGTCAGTATGTCTGAGCTGCAGAAATCTGAGGGGGGAGAGGAAAAAAGGAAAACACACTGAAATTGGTGGTTTCATTCTTTCTTTACCCCTATGTCTAAAATGGTCAGAGTAATTCATGATTTTAGGCTACTGAAAGCCCAGGTTTATTCTACCTACTCGATGTAACTTAGTGTATATTAGAGTATATAGGTTGCCTAAACCTCATACTAGGGCATGTAAAAAGCCTTTCCTGAGCCCCTTGCCCGAGCTGTCTCACTGCAGCCGAGTGCCTCTGTCCCCAGTGCGCATTGGAGCCATGCTGGCCTACACGCCGCTCGACGAGAAGAGCCTGGCCCTGCTCCTCAACTACCTGCACGACTTCCTCAAGTGAGTACAGCCGCTGCGGTGGCCGCGGTCCGACAGCCCATGCAGGACAGGCTGCTTTGTGGGGGTTAGAGCCCTGCGTGGGGTCTGTGCTGCGCTGCAGCCCGTTCCCTGGCCAGGGGAGGCTGTTCCAGCCTCGCTGCAGCCCGTTCCCTGGCCAGGGGAGGCTGTTCCAGCCTCGCTCCAGGGTTATCAGCAGCTTGGGCACACACCGATAGGGCTGTGAGCACACGTGCTTGTCTGGCAACACCTGCTGCTCCTTCCAAAGGACATGTGGAAGCCCTCGCTGGTAGTGGTTATTGAAAACCCGGCAATTATAACAACACTTACTGAATTAACTCCTAAAGAGTTAATAAACCGTCATGCAGTTATTGCTGGAGCAGACTCACTGGTAGCTTTGGTTCTCTGCACTGTGCTGCTGTTTTGCTGTAGACACTTCTGTTGCATGCGTTTCATACTAAATAGTATGAAATACTATTTCATACTATTCATACTAAGATTTTCATACTAAAATTGAAGATTCACACACAAACCTGCCTAGCACAGGGGTGTGTATGAAGCAGGACTGGGAGCCTCCCCAGGGTCCTGGAGCACTGGAGGAGATGGGTGCCCTGGTTTGGGGTCCTGTGTGGGTAGGTGGGAGCAAGCGAGTCACCTGAAAAGGTGATTTTTACCTTGCTGGAAATGGCCAAGCCTGACTTGCAGGGCCCAGGTGTTTGGGGATAATCCTGAAATCTCTCAAGCTAACAGGGCTTTGGCTAACCCTGCAGTGCAAAGGCAGATGCTGAAGGATCCTCAGCAGGAGGGTGGGAACACGGGGCGGGATGCTGACCTGAATCCCCGAATCTCTTCCCTGGAATGCTTGACTCCTGGCTGCTCCTGCCTCATACTCCCCTGGNTGGGTAGGTGGGAGCAAGCGAGTCACCTGAAAAGGTGATTTTTACCTTGCTGGAAATGGCCAAGCCTGACTTGCAGGGCCCAGGTGTTTGGGGATAATCCTGAAATCTCTCAAGCTAACAGGGCTTTGGCTAACCCTGCAGTGCAAAGGCAGATGCTGAAGGATCCTCAGCAGGAGGGTGGGAACACGAGGCCGGGATGCTGACCTGAATCCCTTCCCTGGAATGCTTGACTCCTGGGTGCTCCTGCCTGATTCTCCCCTGGTTTGTTCATTGAGCTCCTAAAGCTCCACCGTGCTCGAAGGGAGCCGCTGGGTGTCCCATGTCCCCTGCCCTGAGAGCAGCATCAGCAGGGGACAGGCCTTGGTGCAGCAGCTGGCGAAGGGGAAGCTGCTTCTCCCTGCCAACCTCCCCGTGCTCGCTGGAGCCAGCTCTGCTTGACAAAACTGTTTGGAATTTACCTTGGTAGGAGCTGTCAGATCCTTAATTGCTTTGGGCAGCCGGCTTTCTAGAACGTGTTAGACTTGTACTCCGCAAATGGTGTGTTATGAGCTCGGTAATTACCTACCCAATCAGTCATGGCATGTTAAACACCCCGCTTGGCAGAAGGGTGTGTTAATCTTTATTAATGTCTCTCTCTCGCAGGTATTTAGCGAAGAATTCCTCGGCGTTGTTCAGCGCCAGCGACTACGAGGTGGCACCTCCCGAGTACCACCGCAAGGCCGTGTGACGCCGGGCGGCTCCGGGGGCTCCGTGGAACAGAGCCACCCGCTCCTGCGTCCTCTCNCGTTGTTCAGCGCCAGCGACTACGAGGTGGCACCTCCCGAGTACCACCGCAAGGCCGTGTGACGCCCGGGGGCTCCGTGGAACAGAGCCGTCCTCTCCATCGTCCTGTTGCACATGTCGCTATTGCACAAACTGTGTAAACATAAAGTGAATAAAGTTGTGTGTGTTGAAACGGAACTGGCAGCCGAAGACTTTTTTGCTCTGAAATGGAAGCTTGGAGCCTCTGGGAGTCTTCAGTGTTTCTCACTTGCTGCTGGTTGGTAATTTTTTTTTTTTTTCCCTCTCAATGGAATGTAGAAAAAAATGCAGTTTTGCTCTTTCATTGTCTGAACTCTCCAGCACTTGTGGGTCTGGTTTGACGATAAGACTTGCCTACCTAAAGTGCTTGCTTGGTGGTTAAACCACGGGGGTTGTGGTCACCTCGTGCTGACGCTGGTCATTAGTCTGACTTTCAGACCCATTTGCTTTCTTGGTGCTGGAAGTAAAACATTTGGTCAATTAAATGTATGTTTTTACTTAGATAGTTGAAGGACTGTGAGGTTTTTTACATTCTAACAGTAAGAGAATCCATTATCCCACCTTAGTGTCCTGGAAATGTTTCACAGTTTTTTTTCAGATCTTCAAATAAACTTTTTTAATTTCACGTGTTGGTTGTGATGCTTCATGTTTATGTTTGGTCCCAGTGCGTTAGGACAGTGCCCTCCCCAGGACGATGGGAGTGAATTGACTTTTGTGCGGAGTTCTGCAGCGCCGACGGGAGCTGCTGCCTTCCCTTGTGTTAAGGGCCTGATTTCAGGGCTGACCGGGATCCTTTCGCCTCCGGGACCGTTCCAGGGATTGTGAGCACTGATAACACAGGTAACTCCAGGGCCCGTGCTCTCAGCAAGGATGTGATGGTATCTGTAACCCATGGTGCTTTTAAAGGCTAAAATCTGAACTTGTTTTGGGCTCTTGAGGGAAAACTCACCACCTGCTACGGAGTCAGTGCTGGAGCTGCCCTACGCTTCCCTTTTCCCCCTGTTCACCTCTCCTTTTGCAACCTCCTTCCTGCCCCGGCTCCCGTGGGCAGAGGTGGTTCTGTTCCCACCTCGTTCCTGCCTCCGACACGCTGGGCTCAGGCTCCCTTGGACGGAGCTGCTGCTTTTCCAGGGCCGGGGGAGGCCAGAGCTCACGAGGCCGGGGCCGTCGCCTCCCGCTTGTCCCCGTTCTGCAGCAGTTCCCATCCGGATCGGCCCCTGCTGACCCAGGATCCGCCTTGGCCCTCTGCAAGGAACCTTCTGCTGCAGCCCTGTCCATGGGGTTTTACCCCTCGGCTTTAGCCCTTCCCGGTGTCGGGAAGCCAGGGAATGC
>VWPW01002912.1:0-14016 GCA_013389825.1 Crypturellus undulatus | reverse complement strand
TCTCCTCTGGGGTTTCTCATAACAAGAAGGTACCCACTTTCCCTGCCCTCCTTCTCCCTGACTTAGCTGAAGGACTTTCAGATGAGCCACTCCAGCAAGGTCTCTTGACCAGGGACCCTCTCCTCCCTTTTGTTTCGTAACTAGTTTCTCCTGTGAGAAAAGTGGATACTTGACACTTGGTAGCAATGATTCTTCTACCCAGCCACCATCCCTTTCACCCATTTTCTTCACCATGTTAGCCCAAAGTCATTTAGTCACCAACTAATTAGGGAAAGTAGGACTAATTTTCTGAATTAGTTTCCAGCTAATTAGGAGAATAACAGTAGCTGGCAATTCTTAGCTTATCTGGTGAAAAAGCAATAGGATTGTGTATGTAAATAAACTTCTATCAGCTGGTCTATGACATCTGATAGCTAAAGCGCACCCCTGAAAAGGTCATGAGACAAAAAAAACAGGGCCACAAAATTTGTAATGCCTCCCCTTTGGGACCATCAGACATCTTCATCCATGGACCCAAGGAAGGACCTTACCCAAGGGAAGTTCTGAACACATGCATCCTTTGGACCCCACCTGCTTTCAAGGCAGTGGCACCTGCAGCCCCTCAGCCTTCCTGGCTCTCCCGGCGCAGCTGCTTTCCCTGGGCCCCCGGTGCTGGGCTGCGTGTGGCCGCGCAGCTGCAGGCCCCAGCACAGCTCGTGGGGTTACATGACAGGTGAGGCATTCACAGCTTCACAAACAGGCTTCTTGACCGAGCAGTCACCCATTTCACTCACAGGAAAACACAAGAGAGCTAAGAGACAAAAAAAAAAAAAAAAAAAAAAGGAAAAAGAAACAGCAGATGCCCCTTGGGGGGTCCCCAGTTGCCTGGCAGTCTTTTTCCTTTCAGCACTGCCCCACGGGGTGGTGCAGCCCTTCCTGCTTCCCAGCATTCATGCTGGCTCTTCCAGTCCGTTCTGGGCATCAGTCCCTTCTCCTTCCCCGGATGCCGCTCTCCTTCCCCTTTAGAAATTGCTCACCAAGGGTTATAAGCAACCTGCGGCCAATCCTCTCCATTCCCCGGCAACGCTGCTGCCTTGGTTTTTACCCTTCTAGGACTATGTCATTTTCTCAGACATTCTCTATTTCCTGACTTAAAATGGATAGCTGAGGTTGCATGGAAATCCATATGGAGTTTGCAGAGTGGAATTGATGACCATTGCAGGGCTCCGTGACCCGTCACAGCCAGGGCTCCTGTCAGAGCCCAGGGCAGAGCTGCGCAGGTCACCTGACCTCACACTGCGCAAGGAAAGATGCTCAGAGAACAGCCCTTGGGAGGCTAGTGGGTAATTTTGGTACCACCTCTGAGGAACATGAAACTTTGTCCACATAATTAAGGAAACTATAGCACATGCAGTTTGATTCTGGTCCTAGTTCTCATGTTTGCCTATTTCATCTCTTCAAACAATAATTATGTCAACATGTTCTATTCACCGGAATATTTGCTTCGTTTTATCAAACCTGTTTTTCTTGTTACAATAACATGTGATCCATCACCTATTTAACACAATTAGTATTAAAAAAAAAAGTAGCTGCAAGTGCACACATTCCAAGGCTGGGATAATATCACAAGTCATGAGAGCTTTGCTTTTCAAGAGAGTCTCATTTTATCAGAATGAGTGGGTATGGGTGCCTTTGGGTTAAAAATGAGCTGTATATTTTTTGTAGTGTATTTTGGAAATGAATTGTTGATTCCCTTGCCTGCACCTTTAGGGTAGGAGGGACGTTTCCTAGTGGCAACTGCTGCCTATAAACACGTGGCTAAGCACAGCAGAGGCCAGTAGCACTGCTGCTAGAAAGCACCCGTTCTGAAATCAAACATCCCCAGGATCACACCAGGATGTACATGTTGACAGATAGAAGGGATTTGAGCTGCTATCCTAAAAACTTTCTTCCTAAAATTCCCTTATTATGCAACTCAAAGAGACTACAGCTCATTTGGTTAAAGATTTCCCTTTTGCTTTCCAATGTGATTTGGATTGAGTAATTTTAACTCAATCACGCTGCCCTCCAAGGCAGAGCTTTCCTGACTTGCAGCACTGCCGGATTTCCAAAATAACTCATCTCAAGGTGCCTTGCATAGCTGATGGATCAGCAGATAATATTTTAGTGATTTAATCACTGCTGAATGCATTTGAGACAATATCTACATAATAATTTCAAGATCTAGCATTTACTGTTCATATTTATGAGGCCTTATTTAGGGCTGTGTTTCAATTGCACACAGCACTTCAGTGTTTTTGTCTCCATTCCTTCCTGGCTGATGCATGCCAGGTATTTTTGCCTGCTTTTCCTGCTGACTATTGCATGCCAACTAACTTTCTGCTATAGCACAGAATATAGCACAGAATATACCCCATCTGTCACAAGCGTTTTTAAGAGAGTCTAAGCTGAATGTTGAATGAAGCCCTGCCTTATGTAGAGGAGTTTAATTATTCTCTGGTCTGCGGAATAGCAGAGTAGGGCCAGAATGAGGAGGCCTGGGTTGTCAGGAAGATAGCTGGAGGGAATCAGAATATATCATTACCTAAGGGAGTGGTATCCTCAGTCTTCATCTACTTTAATTCTCTTGCCAGACACATCAAATGACAGTGCTGTAGGGCTTTAAAAAATTGGGCAAAGCTGGGGCAGCGGGTGGCTTATAATGACAGCCTTTCTAGCTGTGTGAGTGGCAGGCAATGGGGGAGAAGGAAGTTTGTAGCATGGGCTAGCTAAGGCACAGTGAGAGTGATTTTGTTTTCATCTGTCTTCTTTCCTGAGAAGGATTTGGCAGCTGGTTAAGCAGGCTAGCTCTGCATGAGCTTCACAAGGCTGTTTATTAATTTTTTGCTAAGAAAAGTGAGTTTCTGGCAATTTTAGCTTGCCCACAAATGACTGCTATTCTGTGGAGCACAAGAGCAAATGACTTGACCGGCTCTTGCTTCCTTGGCAGAAGCGAGAGGCCACCGCAGTTTGGTTTCTTCCCACCCCTCCTACAAGGACCCCAAGTTAGGCACCCGCTGCGAGGGGGTTGCTGGGGAGCAAAGGAGCAGCTCTCTAGGAGAGGAGATACAGGCAGCACTGCCAGTCTTTTTCCCATGTGAATAATGACATCTGCTTCATGTCCACACGGCTGTTTCCGAATGGAAAGCTGTTTTCCGCAGGCAAAGCTGCCGCTGCCTCCCACAGCCCTGGGAGCCCGCTGCCAGCCCCGGCCCTGCCGCAGGTTCTTGGGGGCACGGGGGGTGTCCCCCCAGCTCAGGGTGCCCTTCCTGGCAGTCCTGCAGACTCTGTGGCTGCACTCTGAGGTGCCAGATTTCCAGCATACCCATGGATCAAATTCGGATGTTAAAAATGTCAATGGGTGCCTACAGCTCAGGAACTGCGACCTTCAGCATTACAACGTCCAAGTCCCTCCCTGTTTGGATACAGCCTCAAAAACCTCAAGGCCACATGGAAAGAGATTTTAGGTATTTTAGGTAGGAATGACATCCTCTTTCCGGGCTGTGCCAGACTGTGCACTATTACTTTACAAACTGCAAAAGCACTGGATAGCAGGTCAGGGGCCGTGGGGAGACACATGGGGGGTTTCTGAAGCAAGACAAGACCCCAGTTTTACCATGGGATGCACAGGCATGTGCGCCACAGTAAGAGCGGAGGCCAAAGCGATACAGATTTTGGACACGATGTAACTGCCAAGCAGGACAGAGGTGAGCGCTACTCCGAGCGGCAGAGTGTGAGGAAGGTGCTAATGGCTCATGAGGGGCTGTAGACCTTTACAGACTTGGTGCAAACTGAGAAACTGTGGTTTATTTGCTTCAGATACATGTCTAACTTAATATTCAAACTTTGCAATAATCAAAGAGCATGCAAATATTTGTAAGATGCAAGCAAAAAGGCCACAGTCCTCCCTTTTGTATTCAAGCAAACATTTTACACCTCTCTGTTAGGATTTATTTATTTTTTTGTTCGCTTGCTTGGATTTGAATCTCACAGGGGTCTGTATCACCCAGCCCAAGGCAAAAGCTAGGAAAACATAAGGTTGTGCTTAAAATACAACTTGTAAGTCACCCACTGAGTGGGAAAGTGTCCAACATGAAATTATTCTGTTTTGTCCTTCATTCCCAAGTGGAGAGAAATTTTTAAATCAAACAAACCCATTGTACATCTACAGTAGCTACAGGAAAATTGCATTTTCAGCTCCTAAACTGAGAAAAATGTTCTCAACAGAAGTATTCCCTTGCAGAAAGCCATGTATTAGTCTAGGTGCCAAGTTTCATAGTGAGGGTTTTGGTGACTGCAGCTGTTTGTACTGGGGCTGCCCTGAAGTGAGTTACATCTTTCTGTCTGCACACAGCAGAGGGTGCACATGATGTTTATTGTCTCCCTCAGTCTCTCAAGGGCTCCCAAACTGCTAGCCCCTTCTGCCTCTTGTCTTTGCAGTGAAACGAAACACATATTCTAATAATTAGAAAAATACATTCTTAAAACATTCATATCTTCATTTTTCATTTCACACTGCAGTGCCAAACTGTGCAGGGCTGGCCCTATCTTTTGACAAGTCAGAGACATAGAAGCAGCATATAATTTTCCAAAGGCAAAGACCAAAGATCAGAACCTCTCCAGGGCATGTATACTAACTTATTCAGGAATGAGCAAGCGCTGCTTTATCCTGTTGTTCTTTGGTTTGTGCAGAATAAGCATTCCAGGCTGATACACATCATCCACAAAGGCCCTTTTCTGGCTCAGGAGAGCAGGGAAAGCACTGTGTTTGGTTTGGTCACAGACCTGAAGATAGAAGGCCTCATTTGGAGAGATTCCTCCTTTCCTGGGCAGTGGCATAAACAAGATATGCCCCCTGCAGCTGGCGCTCAGGTGTGTTCTCTGCTCCCAGAGCGACTTGGGACCGTGTGGCCCGCTCCCCTGAGCCAGCACAAAGCTCTACCAGCCTCTCTGCCGCCCAGCGTGGACTGACGGGATTTGAACTCTCCTTCCTCCCTTCCCACGTAGGGCATGAGCCTTGAAGTTAAGCCTCGCACTGATACTCCTCTTTCTGGAGGGCTTCAGCAAAAGGACGTGTCCTTCACTGTCTGTTGACCCTCGACCCTGCTTTGGTCATTCATTTGGGCCAGATTCCACTCTCAGACACGGCCGTCTGGGGACATGCAGTGACTCCAGCTGGAATTCTGCCCATGGACGGAGAGTGTGACCTAGCTGGTAAAGTTGACAGCAATCCTGAGTCTTTCCTTTGTTCTTTGTTAACTCAGAAAGAATTTTAGCCTCCTTTGCAGCTGTTATTTTTATCCAACAGTAACAATACTTTGTAGTCTCTACAAAAAATAAAATCTGCCAAAAACTCCTTGTTAAAATATAGCTCTGTTCACTGTTGAAAGTAACATTTCTCTTGCATTACTGCTTTTAGGTTCAAATACATAGGATGTGTTTTTGTATTGATTTAGGCAGTTGCATTTCTTGTTGCAGGGATGAAAACAGCACTTATTCCCCAATAACACCTATTCTCCAACTTCCAGTGGACGAAAATATATTTCAAATGTTGCATGACTGGGCTCTGATTCCTTTTCTGAGTTTGAGGAATATTTCACTCTCAAGTTATCCTATAGAACCCAGTGAAACCATCTATGGAACTAAATGCCATATTATTGGATATTAACTTCTAACCTTTAGTGGCAGTGGTGCCTCTGTAAGTACACACATGTAGCAGTACCAATGCATAGTCTAGGATAACGCCAACAAAACCCCAAACAATTTAGCAAACAAATAAGCAGTAAATCCTGCCTTCTGATTAACTGCATGCCCTTACCTTTAAAAGAGCAAGAAACTATATATGAATTTGCAGATTAATACAGTCTGGATAAAACATGTTTTTTTTTTTCTTTAGTCATACAGACGTTTAATGACGAACTTACTGTTTTTCAAAGTACTACGCTCCAAACTGAAGTCTGTTTAAGTGTTCTGCTATTCCAAGAAGCTCAAAATATTGTTAAGATTTTGATAAAATGGGTCAAGAAGTCTGGAAAAACAGAAGTTTAGAATGAGGTGCTACCAGTTTCTGTGCACTGGCTCATACACACGCACAGGCGTGCGGTGCACACACGCACACACACACACACACACACCCTTGAAGCTACCGCTCAGCAGAACAGCCTGTTCTGAGTGCCCTCCACGCTCTGCAGGAACTGCAACAAGCCCCAGCAAGGGCTGGTTGCTGGTGCGGCCTGTGCCCGAGGCTGTGGGAGGTTGCAGGATGATGAGCCAACGTGCTCAGCTCCTGCAGGGCTCCACGGGCTGCATGGGCTCCTTGGCGCCTCCACACGCCCATGCGGGGCCTCTCTGGCAGGTTCCAGGCAGGAGCCCAGGCAAGGAGCAGCACGAGTGGGAGGCCAAGAAGAGATAAATGCCAAGAAGGGAGGGCAACAGACTCCTCTGCTGCTCCCTTGCACACCTGCAAGGAGAGCAGACAAGTTTGGGGAAGAAAAGTGAAGGCAAGCCAGAATTGAGCAGGGCATGCCCCAGGATGCTTTTTGTTCTTGAGGATGTGCCACAGATTTTTAAGGACTGAAGATTTACACATTTCATATGTGTAAAGCAATTGTATTGGAAACAGATGATCAGTACTCGAGTTTCCAAGGTCTTTGGCGCACACAAGCATTATAGCCCTCTTTTTAAATGTACATCAGGCCCCTTGTCCATCTTGCTGCGGGGAGAGCAGGAGAACTACTTTTCTACACATATGGAAACCAGCAGCCTCGTGTTTAAGGTGCGTAGACAGCAAACGTACTGTGTTCCTCATGTTGGCAGCAACCCATTTGCCCGTGCTGAAGGGGCCAGGAGAGATGGCAATAATCACGCCAGAACGAAGTGACTACATCGAGCATTTATTCAGGTGAAAGCACATAAAAGCAGCAAAGTATGGATAACTACTCACGAGGTGATACCTGCCGGCGGGGTGCATCCCATCCGGGCCCATAGATTTACGAGTGTCCAGTTTGCCTAAATAATCCCTAACCCAATTCTCCTTTACCAGCGGAAAGTCCTCCTCTCTCTTGGTTCTATTTCTTGTCTCCAGGCTCAGTACATGGGGGTGACCTTAGCAGTAAAGACAGAAGCAAAGAAGGCATTTATTAACTCTGCCTTCTCTGCATCCTCCGTCACCAAGGCACCCTCCCCATTCAGCAGCAGACTAACATTTTCCCTAGTCTTCCTCTTGCTGCTGATGCATTTGTAGAAGCCCTTCCTGTTGCCCCTGACATTCTCTCACTAACTCTAGTTCCAAATGGGCCTTGGCCTTCCTTGTTGCATCCCTGCATTCTCTGGCAATGTTCCTATATTCTTCCCATGTGACCTGCCCTTCTTCCACATTATGTACATGCTCTTTTTCTCATTGGGTTTACCCAACAGCTCCTTGCCCATCCACACAGGTCTCCTGCCCCCCTAGCTCAACTTCTTTCTTGTGCTCTGTTGCTGCTGTCAACAGGCTGTGTTTCATTCTTTGTGGAGCCACTACCATTACCAGGGTGTCACAATATGTGGAGCCTTAAACTCCACAGAGCCACACTGGCGTTTCCTTAGTAATAATGTTAAGTTCTTCAAGAAAACATTAGAGTGCATTTTATAAAACACTGCCTTCCTATTAAGGGAAGGTATTTTCACCTAAACCACACAAGTAGCTGTAGTAGTAGTAGTAGTAGTAGTAGTTTTTATTCTACATCCCACTTTAAATTGTAGAAATCATTGCTGGACTTAGACCTGGCCCCACTGGGTCTGTCTTGTTCCAAATGTTGGGAGTTAAGGTGATCATCTGAAGGTTGGGTTTTCAATAGGTCTAAAAGGTGGCTGTTTGTCTTCTGGCATGCTTCATTTTTTATTTTTGCAGAATAATCCTAATCCTTAGGTTTCTGTTTTAATTCAAATGACAAAGAGCATTTCTGATATTCTTTGGCTGTCATGTGGCCTCCTGAGAATTGCAAGGTCAAGGAGTTGATATCATTTATTTGTACATAGAGCACACCAGTAGAGAATGCTGGAAAGCTAAAGCAAATGCTGCGGCCACTAGTTATCTGGTAGATGTAATATGTATGTTAGGTAGATGCTGTGTTTCCCCTAACGATCAGAGCACATTACACATTCACGTTCATATAATTCTTCAAAAAGCTTCCTGGTGTGTTTTGGCACACAGTGCAGTTGCAAATCAAGCTAGCCCTTTTATAAAATATGCCGGCTCATCTTGGAGGAGGAGAGAAGATAACAGTTGTGAACCCCCAGGGTGGTGCCGTCTGAAGTACAGCGGAACGAGCTCTCCCTCCCCTGCGGAACAGATGCAGCTCCCATAGGAGACAGGGCCCACAGGAGCTGAAGCCACATTTGGGAAGAGTGGGTTTAGAGATCCTGTATGCTTCTGACCCCATTTTAAAGACCATTTATCCCATAATACGCATGCAATAGTTTGATGATATTTTGCATTATGATTAATTATCCTATTGAAATTTGGAATTACATTTATTTTTCCTATAATGGTGGGAAACCCTCAGTATGGTAATTACTTAAAACTGTGGTGGTTATGGCAACTGAAGCAATAGTACTTGGAAATACAATCAGTGGTGAAAAATGCTTTTCCTAGAAAGACTCTAGAATAAAGCAAACTATTTGCTGGTGACATATAAAAAAAAAAGCAAGAAAGCAAGAAAGAAAGAAAGAAAACTCAAGATCCTGTGAGGCACTTTCACAGAATAAAATCATCAGTATCAAAGGATAAAATGCTAAGAAAATTTGTATGTCTAGCCCAGGTTTTGTACTGTGCCAAGTACAAGATTCCTGTTTCATATTTATCTTAGAGTATGAACACAAATCCTTATTTCAGTATACATATTAATGGTGTGAATTTTATGCATGAATTAGATGCATAGAGTCTCTTTCACTTGCACTTTTTTGCCTTGATGTGATCGTATAGATTCTGAACAAGTCACCTCAGTATTTTTTCAGACTGATGATAATCACTTCTTATATTTTTTCCAAGATCAAAATGTTTATTTTATTAGATCAAAACTATACTTTGGCCAGTGAAAACTCATTAAATAGTCTTAGCTGAATCTGAAAACCACATGACAATTACTCATCTGAATATAACATGGACTTTTAAAGCATTTGGAATTTAGTTACAGCTGTTATCTGACTGTATAAGGTAAGGTAGGTAACAGTGCTAATGCAATCCCTGAGAAAGGTTTGAAATTAGTAAGTAGCAGTTCACAGTAAATGAATTACATTTGTGTTTATAATAAATCATTTGATGCTTCAGCCTCTTCAGATATCAGAAGGGTATATGTCCTTGTTTCTCAAGAGTGGGATATTACAAGCACTATAGGAATAATTACCGTGAAATCAGTCAATTTCTAATAGTTTTATATAGGCACATGGTAAATGAGGGCAAAACTAAAAGAAGTAATAATGAATTTACATTATACTGACTGCTTAAAATTTGACCTTCTGAGATTTCACAACACTTTAATGTACATAGGGGAGAATCTCTCCCCCGATACTTTTTCATCGAAAACTTGTTTATCTGCTATTTGTGTATCTTTATACTAAGGTATGTAAAGTATTTTGCCTATGATCTGTATGTCTGTGAATTTAGATATAGAGACAATTATAAAGGAAGAAAAAGATGTTAATTTTCATGATACCTCTGTGATGAACTTCTCTTGAATTTTTTTTATATGCTCTTAAATGTTGTGCATGCTTGTAACTTCAATTCATGGGTATATTGCATTTATTTTAATACTCTTCCTAAAATAATTCCATGGTTTTCTGCTTAGAGAGCTGTAGTGGCCTAGTTTTTTCCCTATCTCTGGCATATACTTGTAACCTGGAAAAAGCTGTTCAGCCTTTTTTCTTATGTATCATGATTTTAAATGCAGCCATCAGCAACTCCCTCACAACATGGTGTTGATTGCAGCTAAATTGTATTTGAGTTCACAGTATGATAAAAATTAATCCCAGCTTTCTTTTCCTTCTAATAATCTTCACCATCTGCCCTACCAAAAGCACAGATATTTTGTTAGTTGTGTCTGCAGATCATCCTTCCTCTAGGAAACATGATAACAGATGAAGGACGAATGTTGGTATTTTTTGTAGCTTTTTTTCCTTCTTCTTTTGTTTGCAATGACTTTAGGATTTCTGTGTGTTTTCCTCTCTGCAACTTAGCAGCATTTACTACTTGCTGTTTTTCTACTGTTCCAGTGTACAAGTTAGTAATCAATCACACTTGCTTCAGCTCATAGCCTCAATACTTCGCTGTGGAAGTAGCCAACTTGCAGTTCACTAGTGGTCACCTATGCTGGTGAATGTCTAGCTTCAACCTGTACCCAACTATATTTCAAAACAGAGTTTCATGAAATACTGTCAGCAGTTTGTAGAACCCGCTGTGAACACAGAGCAGAGGCTGCTGGCCAGATGGCTGCCAAGCCAGGACTCGTTGGCCTCTCTTGCTCCTTGGAACCCTTGCCCTGACACGTTCTCCTCTGCATCCCTGTTGTGTTGCTTTGCTTCCTCACCCTTGGAGAGTTTTATACCCCTTTTGCCAGTGATTTGTTTTGTTTTATTTTCTCTCCAGCTACTATTACCATCTCAGTAATTTCAGGGTTCTTGGTTTTTTTTTATTCAATTCTTCTCAGCAAAGCAGAGTCAAGATTGCACACCAATAGTGCCCAAAACTAGGCCCTGGTCACAGATATCTAAACTCAGAGGTAGAGTGAGTTATAGGGATAAATATCAGGAAATTCTACACAGAAAAGGATGTAAAATGTAACTTGATTTTTAATGTGTTTTTGCAATGACATTTGACACTGACTATATTTAATCATTTTTCCCTTTTGATCCAATGGAACAGTGAAACTGGGACACCACAATGCAGTTTTGTTCTGACAGTCTGATCAGAACACTAAGAGCATTTTAAACAAGGGCTGAAATTGAAGTTGTACAAAAACAGTTAATTTTGCAGTTTAACAGTAAATCATTTTATTTTACTTGCTTACCTTAAAACATGGAGTGTAAAACTGTGGAAAACATATCTAAGGGACGGAGACTTTCCCATGGGAAGCGACTACAAAGAGCTGAGCTAAAGAAGATAGTGGATACTCCCTGATCTGAAGGAATGTGATCCTGGAAACTCCCTGAACTGCAAGCATGAGAAAGTTGGTTGAGACGGAGCTGTAATTAAGCTTGTCAGTGAGAAAGAAGGACTTGTGCACAGACCAATGGTGTGAATACCTGCCCGTTATCCACAACCAATCAAGTGCGGTAGAAGACGCGTGCACAGCAGCATGTAACCAATCGTAGTGTATGCGTACATGTGGCTAAAGAGCTTGCTTCTGCTTGTGTATATAAGCACGCTATTCGGGCTAAATAAACGGAGCTTGATGCTAACTCATATTGAGTCGTCTCATGCTTCGACAAGCCCATCTCCCACATAAAACTGTAAGGCCTAGGAAGGGTTAACAGGGGTAGCGTTCTGTAAAATGCTTTCTGCTTCTGTAAAAAGCTTGCACACTAATGAAGTATAAAGGTATAAGCTATGTAATCTACAGTTAACCTTGCCATCTGCTTCTGTAAATATAGCTTGCTACAGTCAAGGATGGGAACTAACAGGATACCATATTCTACTCCTTGTGACCTTGAGATAAGATTCTGAATTTGCCAAAAAGAATTGTGAAAGGAGGATGAGTCGTAAATAATGGTAGTTGAAGATAATGTTTAATGAGGAAAGTTGCAGTCATCTATAAAAACATAAACCTCTCCTCAGGCGGCGCGGATCTCAGGACCAACTGTAAGAGGTCCGCCGCCGGCCGGCTAATAAAGCTTGCTTTTAAACCACCAGGTTGAGCGTGCGGGTGATTGCTGGGATTACGGACTAACAAAACAAGGAAAACAAAGACTGCTTATGTGTTTTATTCCAATATCATATACGATATTTATTTTTATTTTATCTAATTATCTTTTTCTACTGTTGTTTAGGAGGTGGAAATTTGTATGATCTGTAAGGTCATAAAAATCTCCTATGGGAAGTAGAATCCAGACCTTGAGAAAGAAGATGTTTGCCCACCTGGGCTGAGCGATAAGGGGCACCGAGGTGGTTGTTCAGCCAGGTTCACAGCCGACCTCCTCCAAAACCAGTTGAAGGCGGCTGCTCGACCGGGCTTGTAGCCAGCTTGAGAGAAGGAGAAACTCCTAACACTGAGGCCTACGTTGTCTCTGTGGGGACGCGCGCCGAGTTAGGAGCCGGTCAGCAACTCTCTAATCTGCCAGCTCAAGAGGATGTTCGGTCTCAGTATCCTGCTGGCAAGTATCACCTTGTGAGTAACTATCTGTACTTTGTTGCTTTTATGTGTTTTCACCTGAATAAAGGCTCGACGTAGCCACCTCCTTTTGGGTGATTATTGCCGAATCCCAAGCCCATGCAGAATAACTGTTTCTTTTATTAGGAGATTCTTAGGAATGAAAGTTATAGAGAAGAAATGAAACAGAAAAACAAAGATGTAGCTGAAAAGGACAAGCTCCTTCAGGCCAAGGAGGGACTTGTTGCAGAACCAGTTCGTACTCATGTAAAGGGCCACGCGTCAGCCCCCTACTATGGCAAGCAGAAGCCTTCACAGGATCCCACAAGCACCGCGAATACTTTTCAGCCAGGTTCCTGGATGCCACCAGACAGCAGCAGCAGTCAAAATAAATAAAAAATTTATCAATGTAATGTACAGATATTGCCAATGGATATTTTAAAAGAGAACACAATCACTATATCCTGTGTATGCAATAAAGTAATATTAAAGCTATGCTTATTTTTGCAGAATTGTTAAAATAGGGTTTAATTATGACAAACCACTCTTAAAATATGTTTGGATTTAGTGAAAGAGTATATATTACTAGGGAGAGGTTTGGGTTTTTTTTAAAGAGTTGCTGGTCTTCGGTTGTTCATTGCATCTCTTTAGCAAAAAGCTTTCTAGTTAAATGAACGAATAGCTTTGGTAAAATGCCAGTGCCAGTATATCCAAGTTGTTTGCCTTTCTCTGGGGACTGCATGGTCTAGTCTAGCTGATCTCCCTAACTGAAAATAACAGTACAGTGACTATGCTTAACAGTAATTTTAGCCATATAGTTATTAACTTAGGTTAATAAATGAGTCAACATATATGATAGCCAAGAGTAAGCAGAAAATGCAACCAGTTAAGTACTCTAATAAGGTTTAGAAGCACTTACTACAGCTAAGGAGAAATAGCAAGTAAGTTGTGTTCTTCCTGGCAGAAGAGACTGCCAATTACATCTGAAAGTAGCGGCGGTAGCTTGTTCTTTTCCTTTCTCTGCCACAGAGAGTTGTGCCACCTACCAAAGCAGCTAAAATCTCACTCTTGGCCTAAGGATTAGTTTTTGTTTTAATTATTATTTCTGAGTGTATGCTGGGACTTCACTAGATATGTTATATATATATTTGGCTGTAGTTTACATATGCACAGATTATTTACATAGCAAATATGCTTGAGATTTTGAAATCAAAATAAAGAGCACACATTTCTGAAAAAGTACCAAATTTATTTATGTGGTGTAATCTGTTCCCTTCTGTGTTCTAATCCATGTAGATATCAAAGGTAACAATATCCAAAGAAAAACACTGGAGATGAGATTTAATTCTGGAAATCATACATTCTAACAATGCTTGCTTTGATCAACAAAATGGAAAGAGGGTCAAAAGTTGGTGCCTGCATACGAATATTCCACATTTATTTCTTATTTCTGTTAAACTCCCCACTTTTAATCCTGCTAGGATCAATCACCTCTCTAGATCCACTTGAGCAATGTATCTGTGATTTATCTAAAAAACCAAAAAACTCACACAATGATTGAAGGAAGAGATGCTGGGAAGCATAACTGTGTGCCGCTGTTTAGACATATATTGAGTCTAATAACCTAAAGACTGCCTCTTTAGTCTAATAATAA
>VWPW01002889.1:96737-145070 GCA_013389825.1 Crypturellus undulatus | reverse complement strand
TATATATACACATCTCTGTGTGCCCGGGATTGGGCTCTCCCGCGCAGGGATGCGTGGGCTGTCGAGCAGGGGGCTGGAAGCCCGCCTATATATTGCTATTAATCATGGGCGCCTACGTTAACCATGCTAATGTCATCAGTGACAATAGCCCATCTCGGCTCTTGATTTAGGGTCTGTGAACGGAAGCCGGGCTCCTGGGAGTAAATGCGTGAATTCTCCACTGATACTAAACCTTCTAATAAATCTAACGCGCACCAAAAAGCCCTGGGCACTAAATCCCAGAATCCGGTAATTGAAACCCTTAGATCTCTCAGGGAGGAGAGAAAAAAAAATGTAACCAGTGAGTGGGGATGAGTGTGTGATTTTGCAGAATACACGTCCTATCTGTACCTGATTAGCTCCAGAGGACACAAAGGGAAGCTGGTGCCATGCCGAAAGGCACCTCGTTTTGGGGACTTCTACCTTTAAGCGGGAGACCCGAGGAGCTGCCGGCCACAGCTCCTGCACCACGACAAGGGAGTCTAGGGGGTGATGGCAACAAATTTGCCATCGTCCTGCCATGGCCGCGTGGCCCGACCTTCCTGCTCAGCAAAGGTGAGGGTAACAGAATTAACCCTTCCGGCGCAATTTCGGCCATCACGGTGCAAATGGACCCTGAGGAGTCTCCAGCAGGATGAACCTCCATGTGCTGCCCCTGCCGTCACCGTGGAGCCGATCCCAAGGGATGGCCCCACCGGCTCGCGGGAATCCCGGACCGTCGGATGATCCGCGCGCCCTCCTGCGAGCTCCCCGCAAACGTCGCGGGAGCCGCGGCACCCTCATTTCTCAGGTCACCGCTTGGCTAATGGTCTATTAATTTGTTCAATTGTCCCCTGTGAGGCAAACTCGATTTCTGCCCGCGATCCCTCCCGAACTGTCGACGCGGTGATGGATAGGACGAGCGGCTGTCACCGGGCGCCCGCCGTGCGTCCGGCCCCGTGCGCCGCTCCGCCGGGGCCAATCCGCGGCTGCGTGCCCAAGTATCTGTCTCCGGCAATGAAAAATGACAGAAATATTTAAGGACAAATAAGGTTTACAAACCCAATTTAAAATTATTACGGGAGGCCCTGGCTGCAGATGGGCCCAAGCTGATTCGCAGCGGCAATCAAATCGAATTTCCTTATCGTTGTATTATTTTAGGGCGTTATCTGGCACCGTAATGCAGTTATAAATTCAATTTCGGCCGCCAGCGTTCATTGTTTACTGTCGCCTGTTTGCCGGGGAAAATGTAAACACTTCGCGGCCCTCGGCTGCAAAATTAATTTCTGGTGGAAAACAGGAAAGAGGAGAAAAAGTGGAAGGTGAAAAAATAATAAAAAAAAAAGAATAAAAATAAAAATAAATAAATAAATAAACAAAAAGCCCCTCGGCACAGCCTTGGGGGTGGCAGCCCCTTCTGTGGCCACCCATGGGTGGCACCTGGGGACAGGAGTCCCCTGTGGGGACAGAGCGACTCTCGCCCCCCATCTGCCTTCCTCCCTGGGCAGGAGGAGGACGGATACACGGTGACCCGCTGGGGCTGCCAAGGGAAAAGTTGAAGGTCTCCCATTAATTCCAGACTAAAAATGACAAATTCATCTTCTACGACAATTAAATGAAGTCGGTAATTGATGCTAATTGATCTTCAGCTGTGAGGGCTCTCGCGCCGCCGCTGCTGGTGCCCCTCTCGCCGGGCGCCTGGCCCCGCGCGTCGCGCGGCCTCTTCCCGCTCCGCGTTCGCGCATGATTTTGTTTTGGAGGCAGGTACCAGGCCTGGCTGAGTTAGCGACAAAGGATTTATAGCCTACAGCTGTGTAGGTTTCCACTTAATTTTTATAAGCCCGGCATAAGAGCCAGCAGGGGGTAAAGCACACTTGGATTTTCTCTACTTAAAATATTACAATGTTAGCACTTTTGCTTGAGTCCTGAAAAAGGGGCAGTGGGGGGGCTGGACGTGTGTGTTTGGGTGTTTTTTCTTTTACTTTTCTTTTCTTTTCTTTTTTTATGAGAGCCCTTTAATCTCGAGCCAATATGTCAAAATCAAATTAAGGCTTGGAAGGGGAGCGGGCTGAGCGTGCCAAGCCCGCGCGCGGCTGTAAATGTGCAGTTGTTTCTGGGCGCCCTTATTAAAGCGACGTGACTGCTGCCCGTTAAGGGACCGTGACATCACGTCCCCCGGCACACGAGTGGTGCGGGGACACGGGGCCGTGCTCAGCCCTGCGGTGGCCTGGCCTGCCTGCATCTCTTGGGACAGCGACATTGGTCCCAGGGAGCCTTGGGGACGCTTAGGGCATGGGTCTGGTGTCCTTCTCTCCAGGGCCTGTTATCACTACGAGAGTGGGGCCAGCGGAGATGGGTTCTCGGGGATGGAGGAGAGCAGCAGGGAACAGGCACAGTTTGTGCGGCAGGATTTGCTCAGTGCTCTCGCACCAGGCCTGGCTCAAGCTCCTGCAGACGGAGCCGGACGGCCCTTGCTCCGCGCGCTGCAATCTGGCGCACGGAGAAGGGCAGCTCCTCGGCGATCCCAGCAGCCGGCTCGGCTGGATGGGCGCGCAGCCGGAGCGACTCTTCCCGCGTGCGATGCCCCTGGTCCCTGGCGGCACCGGGGTGTGAGTGCGGCGGCGGCGCAGGGAGTGGAGCTCCCGTCTCCTCCTCTCAGCCCTGCCGAGGCAGCAGCCGGCGTAATTAGCGCTGGCGAGCGGCTGTGCTAATGAGGCAGCGCGCGGTGCCACTGCCAGCGCGCGGGCTGGGCTCTGCGTGGCGCTGGGCTGTCCTGCTGGACATATGAGCTCATTAGGAGCCAGCTCAGAGCTCCCGCGCGGTGCTGGGCGGACGAGCCGGTGCCCGGGCTCCCCGGGAGGTGCTGGGGAGGTTTTGCACCCGCGGCGGCGACGAGGAAGCTCCCGAGCCCAGCACAAGGCGCAATGCTGGGGATCGCAGCGCCGAGCGCGCAGGGATGGTGCTGTGGGTGCCCCTGGGCCCACGCGGCTCGTCTAGGTGGGCTCCCCACGTGGCCAGGGGGAGCTGGGGAGCAGGAGCGCGGTAACTGTCGGGAAACAACAGCGCGATTAGTTCTGTTCTGTGGTCTTTATGGTTGCCACTAAATCCTGTGTAATATACTGTAAATAAAGTTTACAGCCAAAATTGGTGTTTTACAGGGGCAAGTGAAAGTCCAGCTGCAGAGCTACAAACAAGCGTGCGGTGTGATGGGGGGCCAAGCCTCCGCTTCTGGTGCCCATTTCGCAGCATTGTNACAAACAAGCGTGCGGTGTGATGGGGGGACGGCGCCGGGGCCTCCGGCCAAGCCTCCGCTTCTGGTGCCCGTTTCGCAGCATCGCGCAGAGCCGCAGTCCCGCTATGCCCAGCGCTGGTGCTCGCTGCCTGCTAACGGCTCCAGGCTCCCAGCGCCTCTTCCCAAAGTCACTGACAAAACAAAAATTAGAGGCTTTCCACATATCGCCTAGAGAAAGCGGAGGTAGAGCTTGTACATAGGGAAACTGAGACACTTTTGCCTAAGGGTCACATAGCAAGGCTCTGGCAAAGCCAGCAAGAAGCCCTGGGAGCCCAGTGTCTCTGACCACGTGAAATATTTTGTCCGCAAGGCCGGAGAGCTGCTGTTCCCCAGGCTCTTCTGCGGTGCTTGACACCGCATGTGGAGACATCACCCTGCGACCAGCGCCGTGGGCACCCAGTGCATCACGGGCCCCCAAAGTGCCCCCGTCGCCTCTTTTTCCTGGGCTCTGCAACCGGAGTTGCTGGCGGGCAGCATTGCGGGTGCCGCAGCCGCCTGGGTTGCTCAGCGATTCCCAGACATGCTGCACTTGCTGTTTTCCGGGAACTGAGAGGCCCGAGCAGAGATAAATAAGTGATACAGCCATCTCCGCGCTAAACACACACGACGCGCGCCCTCCTCCGCGCCCCCCTCCCGCCCGCCGTTCTATTAATCCTGACAAATTATGACATACAGACGTGTAATGCAAACTGATTCATCATACATTCAAATCTGCTGTGCCGGAGCAGCGGGAGGGCAGGCGCAGACAAGTGTATTACACGGATAATGTATTTGACGTATTAATAAAACGGGCTGCATTGCTCGATCTGGAGCGGGGTGGGGGGCGGGATGCCGATACATCATGACAGATCACATATTGATGGAATCCAGATGTTTGGAATCATAGTCTTGGGGCCTTTCTTGTATTGACTAGAGGTAAAAAATGCAGCCTGTCAGCACATTAAATCTCTGCTCGGCTCGCAGAGGCCGGGTGAGCGATTATTTATTTCTGGAGCACAGGGAAACTGCTCCCTGCTTCCTCCGTCCCCTTGGCCCAGGCACCTGCCTGCGCGGGGAAGCAGCTTCACCCCCTGCTCTTTGGTCGCTTGAGGACTGCCAAGGGCCGCGTGAGTGCACGTTTGGCCCCAGCTTGCAGCCAGCAGTTGAAGTGGTCAAAAGGAGCCGCTTGCCTTTGCTGGGGATGCTGCCATTCTCCCTGCTCGCCTCCTGGGGCAGGGCTGGTGCTCAACTCTCCCTTTTTTGCTTCTTCGTGTGAACCAGTTGTGAGTGATCTGAGTAAATGCTGCAGGGGAATGGGAGCATTAAATACATACATACATGCACACACACACACACACACACACACATTTATATATATACTGAAGGTATTTTTAGCATTTTGCAAAGTAATGTCTTCTGTTGCTCTTGCTTTTGTGGGAAAGGTCATTGTGCCAATAATAACTTCAACTTTGGGCTTATTTTACCCTACGGACTCCCTTCTAAATGATTTTTTGTTTGTTTGTTTAAAGTTTGTTTGGGTTGGATATTTCTTTAGGGTTATTCCTTGTATACTTAAAACCCGATTGACTTTGGCTTGGGCAGTACAAGATGTTACACAGGCAGTATCCACTGCACGCACAAGATAATACACAAACCTGTGAATCGATATCTTTGCGGATATCCTGCTGGAGGTGCTGGGGGATGACTCAGCTTTCTGCTGACTCTGTGCAGGGCCATTCCCGTCCTGGCGAGGGTGCTGAGCTCTGTATTTGCGGGCCCAGCCCCAGGAGCTTGCATTAGTGACAGGGGGAGCGAGAAGGAGATGGTTCACACATAAATCATCCTTGCCTGGGAGGCTGGTTTAGCTCAGAGCAGTGTAGTGGACTTCCAAAGTAATAAAAGTTACAGCAAGCGGAGAGGGATGTTTGTCCGCGAGGAAGAGCTTGAGCTCTTTGGACACCGTTCACTTGGATTGAGGCCAGCGACACGGTGAGCTTGCGCTCAGGCTCAGCACAGCCCCGGCCCCGCAGAGCGGCCGGCCGAGGAGCAGGACAGGCAACGCAAAGTCTACAAGGCCCAGAGCACCTTTATGCTCCTCCTGCGAGCTCCATGGGCCATGGAGACAGGAGACACCTGGGATGAAGGGGATCTACCCACATAAAGGGCTTTGCTCTTTCCCCGGGACTCCTTGCATAAGGCAGGACCGATCCTGAGGCCCAGCTGGTCGCGGGACTAGTGAACAAGCCCCAGAAAGTAGCAAAGTCGTTTTTCAAGCTGGAGAAAAGCAGCTTAGAGGAAATATAAATTGCACTGAATGAGCGGAACTTGGAAGCAGGGAGGGCTCCTCAGATGGGGAGCCGGGGAAAATGATGGAGGGAACGTAAGAATGACAAAGCATGTCGTTCCAGTGGAGTGCGAGACGATTTGCTTTAGCTCATTAAATACTGCAATAAAATATTAATAGTTATTGTCCCTCTATTTTTTGTAATTATCCTTGCAAAGAAGGATCTGCTGCGAGTCACTAATGTATTCCCAGCAGCGGGTTGCTTTTTAATACAGCAACGGCAGCCAGGGGTGAGAAGCGGGGGAGTGAAGGCGTTTATGTGTGGCCAGAAAATAGTTGTATGATCAGGGTCGTTAAGGAACCGGTGCTGTCTGCAGAGGGAGAGCTGCACAAGGAGGAGAGGAGGAGGCTGCCAGCAGGGCGCTGGCCAAGCCTGGTAGTAAATCCCACATGAGCAGCGTGGGGCAGGCGAGCGGGAGCCCCGGTGGGCACCCTGGTGCGGAGCGGGGCTGGACGAGGGGCCACATTTGAGGAGGTCTCGTGTCCGTGTCCCACCTGGGCCCCAGAAGGGAATTTGTGCTTCCTCATGACCGTGGTGATTTACCCATCTGCTGATGCTCACCATTCCTCCCGTTCCTCTGCCTGTCCCATCTCGCTCTCCAGGGGTGTCCTCCTCCCATGCAGCCTGCGGCAGGGCTGTCCGGAGTCCTCCATGGAGCCTTTGGGGCTTTAGACACTTCCCCATCAGGAATTTGCACTCTGAGGGGCGGCTGGATCCAGGGAGCCAGTCCTGCCCATAGCGGGGATCCACCTACGATGGGGGACACGTCGCAACCTCAGCCCACGGGCCCTATCCCTGTGCTGTTCCTGCCAGTTTGTGGTGGGTCTTGGTGTGTCTCCCCGGCTGAAGAGCCTCTGCTCCCTCCTGCCGGTGCCTGCCCAGCCCCAGAACGGGGTCGTGCCTGCTGCTCCTCCGCATCCTCACTGCTCCCGCGCCGCACTTAGCCCTGGCACTGAGTGGAGGGAGGGGGTGCCAAAACCAAGGCTAGGGATGGTGATAGCTCTTGCAAGAAGCTTTGGAAAGGTGACGTCAGGAATCTCCCGCCAGGACTAAAGAGCCCCTCTAGGACTTGAGGCTTCCCCTCCAGGGACACCATAACCCATTCCAGCATTTTCTGGCCACACGAGGCCTCAGTTGTCTTCCTCCTCTCTGGTTTTCCTAGAGGAAAGAGCAGTGCAGAGAGGCACGTCACTGAGCGCGGCAATGCCAGCGGCTTGAGCACTGTGTGGGTGCCGAGCTGGGGCTCTCTGCAGCCACCGGTGCTCCAAGCATCCCCCCAGCAGCACAGGCCAGGCTGGCAGGCGATGGCAAAGGCCATCCGAGCGCTCCTGCACCCGCGGCCTGTGCACGAGACCAGCGCAGAGGTCACTGCCGGGTGGCTGGGAAAGCCTCGTCTCTCCAGGATGGTGGGAACTGCTCCATCGGAGGAGGAGACACGAGGATGTCAGTGTGGCTCCCTTGCCACAGGCAGGGAAGCCAAGCGCAGTGGGTCCGAGCGCAGCGGAGCCCAGCGCTGCTGAGAGCGTGGAGGCCGCAGAGAGGCCAGCCTGAGCCCGTGATGCTCCTGCCGCCCGATCGGGGGCAGAGCCCTCGTGCTGCTCCTGTCGCGCACGGCCTCACCGAGAAGCTGCTGTGGCCGCTGCTCCCTGCTCAGGAAGTGATGGGTCCTGGCCCGACTCGGAGCCCGTCAGCTGGCCCTCCAAAGAGAAACGGTGCTGACAGGTACCTAAGCGAGGCAGAATTAAGGGAAATGATAATAAATGTAGATGGTCAGGCGAGGGAATGAAATGATCCATCTTTTTGCATGTGAGCCGGGAGGTGTTGGCGGGCGCCCCCCGCCCCGCTCCCATTCAATCAGGCCCTGTCAGCCCTCCAGCAGGCTGGCATTTTTGTGAAGAATCTCTCGGCTAAAAATTGTTGTCATTCCTATTTCCTTGTTATCAGTCGGCGGCACCTCGGCGGAGCCCAGAGATTAACGCCAAAGCGCCGGGCAAGCATCCATTCCCGAGGAACCTTATCCATTACGGTGCGCGCGGCGGGTCCCTCCCGCCTCACCTCCCCCATTCATCATCTTTAACGCTGACAGCCCGGCGCAGGCCTTTCAAATTTATCTCGCCGCGTCCCGGGCAGGCTCTATCCGTCAAACTGCGCGAGAGGGAGCGAGCGGAGCGCGCTCTCCTCTCCCCGGTTTGCTGGGGAGGGAGGTGGGGGGGAACCTGCCCGTGTGAGGGACTCGGTAAAAGATTGGTCCGAGATACACAATTAATCATGGCTCGCATCAATTTGCTTGATTTACTCCCCGGAGGGAGAAGGGGCGTAAACACGGCGTGTGCAGAGGCAGTGTGGAAACATAATGTGTCTGTCTATAGGAAAAACATTAACACATCATCCCCGTTGCGGGTGATTGATGGGGGACCGGGAGAGGGACAGCCCGGAGCTGGCAGGGTGACAGCGAGGCAGGAGCTCGCCAGAGAGACGGGCCCCGCGGAGATGAACCTCGGGGGCAGCGGTCGGGCCGCGCGCACCTGGGCGCGTTGGGCGACCTCGTGTGATGCCGGCGCGCTCCCGGGCGCCTGACGTGGCCTCACGAAGGTCAGGGGCAGGATGGGAGCTGCGGGACGTCTCCTGTCTGGCAGCAGGAGCTTCCCTATAGCATCAGCAGCTGGAGCGGAGCCGAGGCGCGTGTCCCATCTTGAGGGCAATTCAGAACCCAAAGCGAAGACGCTTCTGTCTGTTAAAATCTCCAAGGTGCATTTTACACCAAAATGGGTCACAGTCCAGCTTTCTCTGACTCGGCTTCTCCCAGTTCCCCCTCAACTTTCTGGTTCATAAATAACTTTGCCCATCTGAAAACGCTGGCGTTGGCGCACCCCTTGCAGTCGCCTGCCCCAGACTGCGGGCACCTTTCAGCACGAGCCCCAAAAGTGCAAGGTGCTCTTGTGAAGCCGTCCGGGAGCCTTCGGGGTGGGAGATGCCGTAGGAAGGAAAGACACTGCCATTCCTGGGCTGTGCCATCCCTCGCTGGCTTCGGCAGGGAGAAGAGGCTGGCTTTTACGGAGAAAGTTACTGCTGTATTTACAATCCAAACATCCTCGTAAGCAGCCGCAGGGTGGAGAAGGAAATGCGCAGAGTGTGCGATGATTTAATGTGTCCTTCTCCAGCGTCTTTCAGCTAAGGAGCCTCCTCCCCACTGGAGACGCGCTTGGCCGGGCTCCTCATCCGCTGCCACAGGGCCCCGGAGTACGGGGCATGGGGAGCGAAGGCGGCACTGCAACCAGCTCAACCAGGTCACCCATGTCCCCAGTGCCCTCCTCATCCTCCATAAAGGCTGCGCACCCTGTGGTGTTTTCCAAGTCAGAAATGCCCAAGACTAGTGAAATCCGCAGGGAACAAAACCTCCAGCGACCTTTCTTGTTTCCATTTGCATGGAAGCTGGTAGCTGGCTCTGTGTCTAGGGGTACCTGCGTGCTGCTTCTCCCCCCTGACCCTTCTCCGTCCTGGCAGGGTTGTACCAAGGGTGATTATGGGTCTTTCATTGCCGTGGCCTGCTGGAAATGATTGCAGGGCCATAAAGGCTGCTAGTGCCGGAGCCTCCCGGCAGCCTTCCTGCTTGAAATAAAACTTTGGGGGGGAAAAGAAAAAAATAAATCAATAAAGTGGATGTGTGCAAGGAGCCCCACATTACGGGCAGCAGCCCTGTCCAGTGTTTGCTGCTCCTGGGGCTGCTGTTCATCCTGCTCTTGTCTTCCCTGTAACGGGCACATCAGGGGCCTGCGACACCCACCTGAGCTCAGGCAGGATCCAGTCCCGCGTCCCACAGTTCTCAGGTCACTTTTGGTTTAAATTTACCATTTTCTTTTTTCTTTTTCCTTCTCTGAATTAATTGCATCCGAAGAGGGTTCTGTTTCGTCTTATCTGGTGGAAATTACCTATAATATTGTAGTGGCTGTTTAATATATATATACGTATGTATATGGTGGATTTTACAGCCCATTTTTATCACCTTTTTATTATCTCGGGTCAAAAGCTTTACTGGGTTGCATTCAGGGAATTATGCAAACTAAGAGAAAATACCATAGCAAAACTATAGATTTTCTCATTAAACTCTGCTTGGACATGTAGTTATTGTAGTAAAACTCTAGTAACTATTACAGGCCCTAATATAAAATTATAGTTTGACACCTCAGCGCGATTGGCCTTGCATTGCGTTTCAGTTAACCCCTTGCTTACCTCGCCTGCTCGGGCCAGCAGCCCTTGCTGCGAGTGGTGGTGGGGCCACAGGGAATGTCAGATGTTACTGGTAGGGAAACCAAGGTGCTGAGCAGGAAGGGGTTATTGCCTGTGCTATAAAAATCAGCATTTTTTCCCCCTGTTGCTGCCATAGCCTACCCTAGTCCTAGGCATTTAGATAGAGCCAGAGTGTGGAGGGGACCCCGCTGAACTCCCAGTGGATAAAGCCAAGCAAGGAAGTCGGAGTTTGCTGGATCAGGACCACAGTGCTCAACTTGAGTGCTCCCTGTGTGTTCCATAAATTGCTCCATTCCCACCGCTCAAAGACTCCTTAATTCTCCCAGTCCGGCTTTGTGAGCAGTGGATTTAAGGAGCAGGAAGCATATTCAGTGGCTTAATTAGCTCCGACAAGATTTTATTCTCAAATACACTCAAGTAAATCTTAAGGGATTCCATTCAAGTGGATGGTGTTAGTCCACCCTTGTAAAAAATAAGATAAAATACCACCCACGTACGTATTTAAGCAAAGCTCTGTGCCTCTGCCCTTAGTGCGGCAGCAGCCTCTGGAGTTTGCTGTGTTTAAAGCAACATGTACAGTCCAGGAGGGCATTTCCTTCTGATTGTCTGATTAACATTTTAAAGCCATGTTGATAATAACCTGGGATAGCGTGACAGTTCAGCAACTTCATTCGAGGGAAACACTTAATCATATTTATTATGTAAACACTGCTTGCCATGCCCCCCATTAAATTATTAATAGTACCATTAACATATTTACATATAAATCTTATAGCAATTGATGGAAATGGCTTCAAGAACCTTGTGTTAGCTCCGTTTTTATAATGGATTCTCTTTTGCAAATATCCATTTATTAAGGAGACAAAATATTAATTTTTTGTTAAATGTTTGTGTCAAAAATGTCACCTTTTCAGTGTTGCAAATTGCCATTTATGCAAAACCTACTGATTTTGTATTTTCCTTCTTTTAAAAGAATGATCGGTTTAAAAATGCTATTTTAATAGGAGCAATTGATGGGAGTAACAGCGAAGATATTGCAGTGATCTGTTGTTTTTGCATTTTCATTACTAATCTAGCTGATAAGCCAAACAATAGAAATTCCAGCGGGTTGGTCCCATTGCTCCAACCAGGGAGGCATCCTAAAGTGGCCGCAGTGCTACAGAGTGAGGTTGCATTTGCAGTTGTATTTGCTCACTCCGACACTGGCAGAGGCATCTGCAGGACTGGGACTTCTGACTGAAACATTAACAGTTCCCATGGATGGCAAAAGTTATTCGATGTAGTAGGGACCTCAGTTACTTTTCTTCTTCTTGCAGTCATGCCCAAAGTTTTGCATTTGTACTGATCCCCGCAGGGGTTATTGGAGATGCTGGGCACCAAAGGCCAGCTACTCCACTCTTTGAGTGTATTTCCTAGGAAAATGAGTACGATCTCCTTTCAAAAAGTAGTGGGAAACTGAGGGGAGTTGGTACCACAGTGGCAGCATGGGAGCAACAGCAAAAAAGAGGGGTAGGAGATGAGAAGGAAAGATTTATCGTACAGAGGATATGAAAGGAGTGTTAGGGAAGAGAGATGAACTTAGTTTGGTAACTCTTTGCCTGTTTCTCCTGCACATTCTGTGTGTTTCCTAACCAGGCCAGCCCTGACTAATAATCCTAATTAGGCTTTAGGCTGTGATTCCTTAATCAGGAATTAAACAGGTAACAATAGCCCGGAGTGATTCATTCTCAGCATTGTCAGTTTTCACAAGTTTATTATATGACTCTCAGGATTTTTCTTCCTTAAAGCTCCAGCCTGCTCAGTCACGTGGTGATACAGCAATCTCCTTTTGCTCTTAAATAAATAGTAAGGTGTGCTTTTAGCTGTGTGGTCAAGGCAGAAAGTTTGAATGTATGATGCAAGTAAAGCCCTTAAAGAATGGAAACGAGAAGGCAGAGACAACAGCGGTCGCAGAGCTGTGGAGCCACAGGGTAGTTTTGGTGGGAAGGGATCCCAGGGACCTGCTGGGATCACCTGAGCTGGGGCTGGCCGGGATGCAGAGCTGGGCTCTGGTCATAGCCTCACTCCGCACAGCTCGATACAGGGCTTAATAAGACACTTTTTCCTTCCTAGAGAAGTGTTTAAGAATAATGCCTTATTATGGTAATACTGCAGCCAGGGGAAGACGGAGGAGGCAAAAAATAAGATTTTTTTCCCTTTCTCAGTTAAATGAATGTTCTCCTAACCCATCACGCCCAGCCCTCGTGTGTGCTGTTACAACTGTCTCTAAAAACTCTGTCTGATTTTTCAAGCAATTTCTCACGAAACAGGCACTTTCAGAAAAATCATAAGAAAGCAATCGTTTCAAATTGGTCATTTGGGACTCAAATTACTAATCTAATACATTTTTTATTGAGGGTTCCTGAAAGGTTCCATAAAACACGATCTGTGAAGCTGCCCAAACTTGCCAGCCTCCGAGTTTGACAAATCGAACCCAACAATCCACTTTGCAGCTCAGGTTTAGGGCTCGCGAAGCTGCCGCTGAAATAGAAGCGTTTATATTTCTACATCAATAGTGCCTATCTCGGCAGCTCTTGAAATTCCCCGGGGCAGCTTTTTTGCCTGCGCAAGGTTTTTATTTGGGAGGGTTGGCGGAGGAGGATCGAGGGGTTTAGCAAAAGACTCCCCAGCTCACCTGTGTCCAGGCAAACAGAGGGCTGGGAGTCAGAAAGAGCCTCACTTCTCTTTATTGTTTAATATCCTACATCGTGAGGCTCCTAACATCTTGATATTCTACTACTTTGAGGATGTTATTTAATACCCTAACTTCCTAAGACCGTTGCCCTGTAGTGCGAGGTGCAATGCGGACGCAGCCCCAGTCCTCAAGGGCTTGAGGTCTGAACGGAGAAGGAAGCCAAAATGTGGGAAAGACCAGGAATTGTTGCCTTCCCTTTAGAAAGGAGTGCTCGACGCGTGGGACGATGAGTGAGCTCAGGCAGGTGGGCTCTGGCAGGCAGGACACAGGGTGTCTGGCATCCCTCTCTCCTATCCAAGCCACAAGACTTTATTCCCTGCGTCGCGGAACTCAAGAGCGGGGACAAGTCGCTCCCCAGGGCAGCAGGCAGCTGAGGTTGGCGTTCGCAAAGCACGTCGGCCTCGCCGTGCACAAGGCGCCAATCAAATATGTATTAATTATTATTTTGGCAGATGCCGAGGCCGGCTCAGTGCCGCCTTGAGGTAGAACCGAAAAAACGGCGCCTCTCTGATCGGGTTTAATAAAATACAAAAGCAAAGTTTGCGGGTTGACAGCCAGCCCCTTCGCGGACTCAGCGCGGCGGCGGGGAGGCAGCGCAAAGAGAACCGAGCGCAGCCGTGAGGTGCTGCCAGCTCCGCCTGCCAGGAGCCCCAGCGGAATCGCCTGCCCTGCGACATCCCACGGCCGTCGCTGTGGGAAACTGCAGAGAGGAGCTTGCGGGGGGCATTCCCTAGTCGTGCAGCTCTGGTCTGGCCGGCAGAGTAGCGCGAGGGGAAGGAGAGTAGCAGGGCATGGGGACACAGCAGGACACACGGGAGGGAGCAGGCAGGGCAGAGGCAGGTCACCGCGTGGATTGGTCTCCAAATCCAAGAGGTGGCACCTCCACACGTCCCATCTGCTCTGCCGGGGCCTGACCGGTGGCTCTTCTCCTGTTGGGAATGCTGCTGCCAGGCCCTGCAGCGTGCCTTGCTGCGCATTCCTGCAGCTCTGCGCGCGCAGGTCTATGGAAAACCGCTCCAGCTCACGCTGCACACCCAAGCGATGCAGGCGCCAGCCGCCCGCCCGCCCGCGGCCCCGACCCGCTGCTCGCTCTGAACCGCCTCCAGCCTCTGCGGCCTCGCGGCGGCCCCCGCAGCCGCCCCGTGTTGCGTCTGCTCCGCTGTTTGCTTTAGGCGAGGGGAGGAGGAGGCGCCGAGGGCCCGCGTGCGGGAGCAGCGGGCGGCCGTGACGGAGCGTCTCCGAGCTGAGCGCTGCGCGGGCTTGGACAGCGAGCGGCGCCCAGGTGCCAAGTGCTGACCTGGCTTTCGCGGAGCTGCCTTGGATTTACACCCCTGGAAGCGAGGTGGGAACATGACCTGCGGCCTCCATACTGCCAAAGGAGTCCTTGGATCCACGGCCAGGCCGTGGGGGTTACGGCTGCCGAGAGGCGATGGAGGAGAGCAGGGCTGAGGCTTGGGGCAGGGGGACGGTGACCCTGGCCTTGTCCTGATCCTCAGCTACAGGGACAGCCGCTGTCATGGATCTGACAGCAAGAGAGGTCCAGGCAGGTGGGGACCCAGCCAAGGGCGCTCGAGAATGAGGGAACAAACTAGGACTCGCAGTGACACCCGCACCACTTATATCCCACGTCAGCGTTCCCGCCAGGGCAAAATTACCTCTCTGCAGAACAAGGCATCAAGAGAAACTGCTCTGAAATCCTCGCTGGGCTGTAGTTGAGCCACGCTGCTATTAGCCACTAAAAAAATATTTCCCATCCTTAGAGTTAAATGAGGCAATAGCTCAATCACAGAGTGGAAAGCAGTGATAGAGACAGGGATGCTGAGTGCCTCAGGTGTCGCAGCCCATGCGAGGCATCGCCGTGAGCGGGGCTCGCCTGTTTTCGCTGTGTTTAGCAGCAATGTTACTCAACAAGCTATTTGCAAATGCCATCCTCCAAAGTCCTTTTTTCCCCCTCGTTAAAGTTGCAGCGATAATAGGGCGATTACAGTGCAATAAGCTAAGCGCAATCCATTAGCAACATCACAGCCGTATTCAGATCTTAAAAAAAGAAAGCAAAGCTGTTTAAGTTTTCTTATTATGCACATTAAAGGCAGGCAGTATGGCCTGATCAAAGACAACACCACCCCTGCGCTCCCCGCAGCCACCTCCTGTCCCTGCATCTTGTCCCCCTCTATTCATTAGTGGTCACAGCTGTGCAGTTGGCCAATTACTTGGGAATAATAAGTACATTTTGCAGTAAATTAAATATTAATTAGTCCTTGGTAGGTTGTTGTGCATTTTATTTTTTATTTTTTCTCATTTCCCTCCCTCCACCTGAATACACCTAGAAAGGATGTGACACTGTCACTGCCCATGTTGGCATGTTGGTGACAGCAGGAGGCTCCCCTTTGGCCAGTCTCCTTCTTCCCTTGCGGTATTTCCTGCTCTTAATCAGAGGGGTTCAATGAGCTGGGCCAGGACTTTTTCAATCTGTTGTCATCTTTTTCCAGCCTAGTTCAGTGCTAGATCCTGGGCGGGAGGAGCCTTGGATGCTGTGGCCAGGTCTGAGCTATGTGAGCAAAGCCGGGGCAGTCTTTACCTGTCAGCAGATCCCAGGGTAAAACCCTGCACTTGTCCAGCTCTTGCATTTACACCCTGCTAACAGCCCGGCAGGCTGCCTTGATGCTCTACGCACCGGTTCCCCTCTTGGTGCTCTTGAGTGCAATTAAGCATTTAAAAAAATATATACAGTTTGACAGTGTGCAGGTTAGGTTTGTGTTTTATTTACAGTTTTGACTTGGGGACCAATAAAACCCCAGCTGGCTAATGTGAGATCTAAAACTTACATCTAACTCTTTGCTCTGGATATCTTTTATATGGTAAACTATTTATTTGTGTTTCATCTTGTACAAGCGCCTCTTTCCATGCTGAGAAGCCGAGAGCTCCAGGGGCTCTTTGAAGACTATTTGCTGTAGGATAGCAACTGGAATTCTCTTTAAACATACGCGCCGGCTTTGTCCTACAACCGGCCTCTCGGTGTCAACATGCAGTTTTGTGTGGGCTTCCTGTGCAAAGCTAACATTTGCACGCTCCCCTGGCAATTGTGCTTACAGATCCCACTTGTTCAAGCATGTCCCATCATTTATTCCTGCAAGTAAGCATGAGCAGCAGCTACTCCACATGCCAAATTAGAGCTGCAGCCTCAAGACCTCTTCAGAAAAGGAAGATTTGCCCTGCAACAGCGGGTTATGAATTCCCACTGCTCTGATCAGGTACGAGGGACGCGTTCTGTGACCCATATGGCTGGTTAAAACAGGTCTGCAAGTACCTGGTCCCCTTTCCCCGAGCCTTCAGATCCTCATCAGAGGATTAAAATGCAACAAACTCTTCTCGTAAAGGGTTATTTGACAGCAGGATGAGACAAACACATGTCAAATCCCGGCACATTTCAGTGTTGCACAACGAGCAGCCCGCACCTCCAACCGTGTCCCTGCACACTGGCCCCTGGCTGAGCACGTGCCCAGGGTGCCGTGGCGTCAGGCCGGGGACACAAATCCCGCTAGGACCCCAAAGGGCTGCGTTACGGGCACACGAGTTACCCCAGGGTCGTGCTCTTGCCATTAAAAGGAAGATGAACCCTGTGAAGATGGGAGCGATGCTCCCAAGGATGCCTCTGGGAGGGAAAGATCCAAAACCGCTGCTCGTAATGGCCATGGCTGCCGAAACAGTCAAAATAGTAACGGGGTTGAGGGTGCTGGACCGCACCGGGGACGCTGCGCGATGGGTGCTCTGAATCGCCCCGGGGACCCCGGGCCTGCCGGTCCCACTTATCCCTTTCGTTTGTGCAGCCCAGCATCTGGCTCTTTTTTGAATTCCAGTGGAGATTCTTTCATGTGGGTAAAAAAAAACGTCTGGGCCAAGTTCTAGGAAGACACAGGAGGGAAAATATTTTCTTTCTTTCCGGAGTTTTTTTTTCACTCTCTCTGTTTTCCCTTCTCCCCTTGCAGTGTCGTCTCGCGGCTCCCCCGGCTCATGGGAGCTCTTCTCAAGGTGACATGAAGGCTCCGGGCAGCGTTTGGTGGTGCCGGCAGGAGGGGCCGGGGGTCAGGGAGGGTGAAGCAGGGAGGGGGCAGCGCAGCAACACAGCCTGATCTAGTGATTAAACAAAGGGATTCAGCCAACATGTGTAAAATTAAGTGATCAAGAGTTGATTACAGAGTGCATTGATTGTGTACTGATGGATTAAACAGAGTCGTGCTCGGGATGCGATTTTCCGAGCTGGGCACGGAGAGCGCAGGCAATCGACGTGTTGGCCAGAAGGACCCGCTTCTCCCAAGCCCTGGCTTTTATACATTCTCCGGATAAATCTGCAGAGAGGCCCATGGAATTATAATCGATTATCCATTTCTCAAAGTCACTTAAGGGCCCTGAGCTACAAGCTAAAGTGCCGGTGCTGCGAAGAGGCATTGGGTATGCGCCGGCATGTGCAGGTGCTGGCGCGAGGGGAAAATGTGGCAATGACCCTGCGTGCTGCAAGCTGATGAATCTATTTTCTTGTAGGAAATAGTTTTGACAGTTCAATATCTGTGTTTTCGATATGTGCCCCACACACCCCCGAGGGAGGAGAGCAGGGGAGCAGGAACGTGGCGGGAGGCAGTGGGTGGGAGGCAGGGAAAGGCTCAGCCCCGTCACCCCTTCAGATTATAGGCGTCTCACTATATCACCAACTTAACGGGCTGCCCTCCAAGTCAAGGGCGCACGAGCCCGTGGCTGCGGCCTGGACCCAGGCTCTTGTTTCACTGCCCAAAAGCACAAGGCGGTCTCCCGTTTCCAGGCTGCTCCTGTTTCTCAGGATGCGCCCGGGTGATTCCCCAGCTGATCCCAAGGCGGGGAGAGAGAAGCCGGTGCAGAGCTCCAGCTCCGGATCGTGCTGCTCCCAGGAGGTAGGAAGCCACCCATGCACGGAACAGAGCCCGGACGGCTCTGGGGCAGCAGGTCCCAGCTCTTGTGTGGGCTCGCAGACAGACACTGGGGCATCTCTGTTAAGCTCCCACCTTCTCCATCCATTGTGGGTGCTTTTCGGTAAATGTAGAAGGTATTTTACTCCAGATCTTTTCACCCCAAGGTGAAATTACTTTGGTGGAGTGGCCAAGCAGCTTCTCTCCTCCACCTGCTGCTCTGGGGCAGCAGCTATCCCAGCTCGATGGCCAGCAGAGTGCGGGACAGAAAGTGACATCGTAGCAGCAAGCAAGGCCAGAGGACCTGGCTGCGGGCGCAGCACGAGGCACCGCGTTGCAGCAAGTGGGAGAGCTCGGAAAGCGGGAGAGCTGCTAGGAAGTGTGCTGGGACCCAGCGTCTCATCGCACAAGCTCCCATGAGAAAGAGCCCTTTGATAGACACAAGGAGGAAACGCTGATCCTCATCTCCTCAGTCCCACCACCCGAGCACCCCATTTCAGACATGCGTTGTGGTGCTGCGACTGCCCTGCTTTCTGTGCTGGCACCAAACCTCCCCAGGCCTTCCTGCCGGTGCTGCGAGACGGAGGGCCACAAATTACCCCCAGGGCTCCTCAGTCCCCCCCAGCTCCCCGTGGGGTGCTCGGCAGCACCCTGCTCAGAGCCTGGCAGCCACTTAGCTGCATGACAGGACCAGCCCCACAGGATGAGGGCGGCCCAAGGACGCGGCTGTGGGAGATGCTCTGCACCCAGGCTGAGGGCAAGAGCTACAGGATGGACCCAGAGCATCCCTGCACTGCCACCGCTGCCAGGGCCAAGGATCCCGCTGATGCCAGGGAGAGCCAGCTGCTCCCTGGGACTGCGCTTGGAGAAGAGGCAGTGGGTCGGAGGAGCCTGGAGTTTCCCTGCTGTGTCCCTGAGCTTGTGAAGGGATGTACACCAACAGCAGGCAGGGAATTTGCGGTGGGAAGAAGGGATGTGTCCTTGTTCACATTCCCGGCTGTCCTTTGCTTTGGTCCATCTCCAGCAGCGTGCAGATGCCCCAGCGGATCACGGGCCTGTCCCGGCTGCAGGAGAGGAGCGCGAGGAAGAAGGCGAGTGCAGTGCCCCTCGCCGGGCACCAGCCGCACCGAGCTGCATCTCCGTGTCCACATCCGCGCCGCTCTCCTCGCCTGCGCTCCCACCGGGGCGCTCCCTCCGCAGCCTCCCGGCCGCCCGCGGTCCTCTCATCGGGAATTCATTGTCTTGTCAGACTCGAGTTAGCCGGCGTGCGTGCCGATCATAAATTACCCCGCCCGGGCCGCTGCTATGCTTCAGCACAGACAAAAAAATTGCACTCCATCACCGTGTCTCCCGGCTTTTAGTGGTATTGATCAATGCTGCTCCCTTCCCGCCCCCCCCCCTTTTCATTTTAACGGAGCCGGTTAAGTGCAGTATCTTATTTTGTGCTGGGACAAATGAAAAGAATATTAGCAAGGGCTGAAATATATCTCTTTTTTATCTCTCTGCTACTTTTTTATTGAATCTTTCTGAGTAGGTGGCTTTCCGCAGGATGACAGCCTCATGACAGGCTCCTCATTAGAGCCGAGACAGTAATTGTGATGCATTTCCCTGCGCGGCCTTTTCACTTCTTCCCCCCCCTTTCCTTTCCTCCTCTCTCCTTTTCCCCTGATTTGTAAAGTGATTGGATGTACAGACTCACTCAGTTTCTTAAATTATTGCCCGGCTCAATCCATCTTCTTCCATTCGGCGATGGGCAGCCGTGATCTCCGCACATTGAGGGCTGGGAGACGCAAGAGGCGGCTTTGGGCATCCCCCCCGGTGCCGGCTGTCGTCGGACACGCGGTGCCAGACGAGCCGGGACGGAGCGGCACAGGCGCTGCCTCCCTTCCAAACTCGGCCCTTGAAACAGCCTCCGAGGAAGAGCCCAGGCCGCCACTCGAACGTGCGTTTTGTGCGGGCTCCCCGCGGGCTGCGTCCCCAGCTGTTGTGAGAGGAGCGGCAGCCGCGCTGCGTGACTTTACAGCGCAGAAAAGCCAGGCCCGCCAGCATCCAGCTCACCTGGAGAGGCAGCTGCAAGAGCAGCTCATTCCTTTGGAAGAAAATCAATATTTTAGCAAGCTTTTCCGCCTTAGATCCATCTGTAGTTCTTTTGCCCTGGGAGAAATCGGTACATTTGCTATGCTGGTCGGCAGCTCGGGGCTTTGCCGTGGAAGCAGCGCTCTGGACAGGGCTCTGCGCCGGGATGCCGGGAGCCGAGTTCAGCGCTTTGCTGCATCCCGGTTTGCTCATGTGGTTGTAGGAAATTGCAGGATCCTTCTGTGCCTCTCTGTCCCGCACCGAGCTCAGTTCTCTCCCGTGAGGTGAGCAGGAATGGCCCCGTGCCGAGCTCCTGCTTGCACCGTGGCAAACACAACCTGCATCCAGCTGTGCTGGTGCCTGTGGCCACTTTGCTCTGCAAAGAGAAGAGAGGTGCCTCCTCAAAGCCTTTTTGAACAGGAAAAAACACTTCTCAGGAGCCCATCTCCCTTCCTCGCCCACGCAGACCTCTAGAATGCACGCGTGGCACAGCGTCCGTCACTGTGGAAGGGGGCACAGTCAGGACATGGCACTGGAATCACAGCAGGAGTAACCGTCTGTGGTCCAGTCCCATGGTCTGGAAGATGGAATAGCAAAGAAAGAACAACATTGTTCGTGCTAACTTTATTACTGGACAGTTTTGCTCCTGGAAGTCGCCCCGTGTGCCATCTCCCCTTCACCCACCCCGCGACTGTCATCCTCCCCGGTCCCCACTGGATGCTGCGTGGCCGGCGGGAAGAAGCGCTGGCATTTGGCTATTTCCAAGCTAATATGGGGCTTTCTTTGAATTATTGTTTTTTGAGCTGGAAGGGAAGGAGACTTGTCACACAAGATATCTGCTATCAGTACACAAATAACAGCCGGCCCATCATCGAATGGAAAATAATCGCCGTGGAAACTGAGTTGAGGGGGAGCCAGGAGGGATTATTACAGGCGCTGGCAGTGGTGATGCTGTCAAGAAGCCTGTGTCAGCACTTCCATTACCACCCACCTGGTTTGGAGCAGCCCAAGAAGCACAACTCAGGGCTGCAGGGCCCCAGAATGGGGTCATTTCTATTCAAAAGAGTTTCAGATCCACTGGCTTTGATTGGTTTTAAATGATGGAGTGTTTAAAAGAGAGAGAGAAAAAATAGGAGGCTGAAATGGAGGGAGGCATCTTCTCTGTCAGGGGAATGGGAGTTCTGTACTCAGACAAGTGGAAAACTGCTTGAGATACTGGAAAATTGGGAGTTGGGAGAGAAGCCTCATCCTCCTAAGGACAAGGTGAAGCAAGGGAGTTTCAGATGGCCAGGAGGAAGGACGGGCCGGTGAGAAGGTGCCCTCCAGTCCCCTGCCCGGGATGGCCCTTAGGACCAAGCGAGCAGGTCATTCTGCAGCAGGGAACATCCCCCGTGAGCGTTTCCTCCCCGATGCCCACCCGCATGTGCCACCTGGGCAGCCCTCGCCCGCTGGGGAGACACCTGCAGGGATGCCCTGGCTGCCCGGTAAGCTGAGCAAAGAGAATTCAAAACCATTTATTCCATTAATTTGGCACTTGCTGAGCTCTGGTTGGAACCCGCCTTCATGTCCTGTGAACTTTACATATTCGGAGCGACATGGGAGTGCTGCACGCCCCGTGCTACGCGGTGCCAGGGGGCTGCCCGCCTCGTGTGCTGGGCAGCACTTGGCTGGCTGGGTGTTTTTCCACTTAAATGCTCTGCAAGACAGGATTTCCCATTTTGTGTGCAGTATGCAGGGAAGGGATTCACTTCAGCATGGCCTTCCTTAGTACATGGATTCATAGCGCATTGCTGCATCAGCTGTCTCAGAAACTCAAGAGAATGAAGCCAGACAGGGGGAAATCGTAAGAGGAGCTAACGAGTCTTCCCAGCAGAGATGCTGCTCCCCTCCAGAGTCCTTGCAGGCTCCCACCTCGCCGTCGAGCTTGTGGTGGGACCTCGTGGTGGGATCTCGCACTGTTGCCCAGTGCCCCTGAGGCAATGCCGGGGTAAGGAGGCTCCTGCCAGCCCTTCCTTTGGCTCAGGACATGGAGCACTTGGTGGGGGACGTATGATGGGGGTGCAGAGGGGGCAGCTGCTGATGCTGTGAGTGTTCCCCAAAACCGCAGCCCGGCTGCAAGCCTGGAGCCTGGTCCTGTTTCCAGTCACCTTGCAGTGAATCAGGAGGACTGAGGGAATTGGCAGAATTATGTTTCTTTCTGACCAGTGTAAGAAAGACCAGGATCTTTCCCAGGATCTGCAACAGGGGCAGGAGGGTTCAGTTTGATCCGCAGCAGGGCTGGGATCCGCTTGCAGGCTCTCTCCGAAGGAGCCGGCAGAAAAAATCCTCGGCACAGGGGTGCATTTGCGTCTCGGCTTTCAGAGCAGGAAATATTCGGTTTCGCCACTTCAAGTTAAACATTTCCTCGGAGGCCGGGAGAGCAGGCGAGCAGCAGGAGCGCCGAGGCGCTGCCTTTTCATCTCTCCGGCCCCGGCGAGCGGGGGGCCGGCGGTGGAGGGTAAACACTGGAGCTGAGCCCGAGTCAGCCAGAGCCCGGGCGAGAGAGAGGGGCAAGGAAAACAAAAACACAGCTGCCCAGCAACAAAAGGCTGAAAAGAGCCATTGAGGGTCTCCCAGGAGCAGCTCTGGCAGGGATGGGGGAGCACCCAGCCCGCGAGCACCGGCTGCCGTGGCCGGCACAGCTCCAAGCTGCGCCACGCGGAGATTCGGCCCCATGGTTTGGGGTCCCACTTACTGCTGCATCCTCTGCTCTTTCGGGAGCGCCGCTCCGGAGAGGAGAGGCGGGATGTGTATCTCCAGCCCGGCCGGCACGAGCGCAGCCGCACTGCTTGGCATTCCCGCTTCTCCGTGCCCACGCACGAGGGGCGCAGCTGATGCGGGCGGCTGGCGGCGAGGCCTGCGTGGGTGTCCCGCTGCCGTCAGGGACAGTCCCTCCCCGCTGCCTGTCACTGCCATTACGCAGCCTGCGCCGGAGTGGGGCTGTCGCCCCAGGCCAGGAGCCAGGGCTGCTCTCCGTGCCGCGCTCCAGCGCCGCGTGGCAGCGCGCGGCAGGGACTTGGCTGCGTGTGCAGGGCCCGGCTCCCGGCCCCGCTGGAGCCCTCGTGTTTGCACGAGCACTGGGCGCTTGTGCTCACTGGAGCAAGGGGATCTGTCCCCGCTGTCACAGCCGCTCCGAGCGGATGCAGCGTGACAGCTGTCACAGCCGTCCTTGACATGAATTCATTACAATATCGTTAACATCGCTGGTGGCTGAGGCCACGGCTGCTCATTTCTGGGGTTGGGAATGACCGGGGAAGGCAGCAAGAGGCTTTCGCATGGCCAGAGATCACTCCTGATCCCCCAGGACACTCACATCCCAAGAAGCCACCTCTGCTGCGTGGATGGCAGCTGCACCCCCTGGAAGAGCCCCAAAGAGCTGGCGGGAATGAGCTCTGCGCCCAGGCCGCCCATCCCAGCAGAGCCACCAGGCATCCAGGAGCACCTGGGGCTCTGGCAGGCAACAGCCCCCGGAAAGCAAACCCAGGGGATGCTCCCCCGGCATCACCCTGTGCCGATGCGGAGGGCCCCGGCGCAGGCAGCGTGTTTACCCGGCCGTGCCGCGGGGATGCAGCAGGATTTCCCGTCCGCTCAAAGGCTGCCTGTTTATTTTGGGAGGGAGGCGCAGACAGCGGCATTGTTCCATGGAGAAGCCGGGGTTATAAATAGCAGGTGCTCGGGGACACTCCTGGGCTATTCTGGGCCCCTGCTACACAAAAGTGGAAAAGCTCCAGCAGGAAGGTGGAATTACTGAAATGCCGACCTTTCCCGCCAGGGTCAGCGGGAGCAGTGTGTTTGGGCTTGGGCTGGTTTCTGGGCATTATTTAAGCACGGAGGGGGGCGAGGGCAGAGCCTGTGCCTGAGAGAGGCGGGTGCATCGGGATCCGTCCACGGCTCTGCGTGTGCGTGGTGGGAACAGCTCAGTCCCGGGAGAGATGGTCCAGGGGGCTGGAGCCTTCTCCGCCATCAGCAAGTGGGAGCGCTCCCTGTCCATGGCCAGCTGGGAAGCCATCTCCATAGCACGGCCTTGCTCTGGCTTGGCGCCTCCGTGCCTCAGTTTCCCCCGTGGGAGGTGGCAGGAGAGGCCTGCGAGTGCCCCGTGTGCAGCCCGGCTCTGCCCTGCGCGCAGGCAGGGAGCAGCCAAGGTCTCGCAAACTCATGTCAGACCCTTCCTCTCGTTAAACGCCCACGCCAGGCGCCTGCGCAGCGAGCAGCAGGGACCCAGTAAAGCTGCTCGCACCAATGTTTTATCCTTGGAGAAGGTCTATTCCTTTAATGGGGATTCATTTAACTGGGCTCTACCATCGTTAGGAGCCATAAAATGGCACCTTTTGGTTTCTGATTGGGAGGCCACGTTGCACGTAGCCCCCTCGTATCCAGCGCCGGCTGCTTTATTGTGCATTACTGCCTCTCACTCAGATTTAACCAATTTGATCCGTGTCTAATACATAAATAAATAATCCAGCAGGAGGGTTCGCATTAGATGACAACAGGCGGCTATAAAGCATGTTCCTCCCCGCCGGAGCCATGTGAGCCGGGCTCCGCACGCCCTCTCATGAGCAGAGCCGCTAATACAGCTGGGCGAGAGGGGCCGGGGGCCCCATGGGCTTTCCTGTTTTATTGAAACTTCATTGTTTGCTTAGAGTTTTATTTTATGTTAAATAGACGCCGTATATTCCTTATAGAGGGGGCAATAAAGTTTCCAAGCTGGAGGAAATTGGCCGAGGAGCAGGGTCCAAAACGGGGAAAGCTGGCTGTGCCAGCGAAGCTCTAAGGCAGCGCTTTGGGGGCCGAGGAGGGTCTGCGGCCACGCCGGTGGCCCCACATGTGCCCACTGCGCAGGTGTGGGGTGCTCGTGGGACTCAGCACTCGCCCATCTGTGCTGGGGGCCCAAGCGGGGTGAGCAGCAGCTTCTGGGACCCCCTGGACTGGGGGTCTGCGGCTCCTCGGGCTGGGAGCACAGGATCCATCCGCAGGTCCTTGCTCAAGGCATTGTGCCCGAAGCTAAAGCTTCCTCCCGTCTTGTCCTCCCTGCAGGCAAAAAGAAGGCGACGTTGTTCGACAGCCAGGCTCCCATCTGCCCCATCTGCCAGGTGCTCCTTCGCCCCGGCGAGCTGCAGGAGCACATGGAGCAGGAGCTGGAGAAGCTCACGCAGCTCAACATCAGGTAAGGAGCCACCGGCACCCGCCGGCTCCGCGCCACTGCGATGGGCTTTAAAAACGACCACTTTGCAGCAGCGTTAACAAGCCCAAGATCCACTTTTCTCCTACCCCACCACTTTGTTCACTTCCCCTCAGTGGTCCAATCTGGGTACATTTAGTGCTATCCCGTGTTGGAGCAGGACCTTAGCCAAGCAATGTGCTGCTCCTTCACCACCTCTCGCTGCTTTCTGCTTTCCCCAGCACAGCTAAGTCTTCTATTTTTTAAAAAAATAATAATAATAATTGCATTTTAACTGCTAGCAGTTATTTAGGAAATGGCTGCGGCCAAGGGTTGGCAGATCCCTGCCCCTGCCTTAATAAAACTCAGCAGCCTTGGAAAAGAGCGTGTTTATTTCAATTATTAATGAATTCCCCGGTCATTAAAAGGTGAGAAAAGAAATCAAACTGCCGACTAGGAGCTAAGTTACGTCACCAGGTGGTGGGAAAGGGAGAGAGAACATGTGTGTACGTGTGTGCACGTGTGTCGGGGCACAGGAGCTCGCATGGCTCTGGCCGAGGAAGCAGGATGTGGCCCAGCCTGGGCTCCGCGTAGGGTCTTTTTCCTATAAAATGAGCAATAACCATTACCGATTGAGAGAGAAATGAAGACACCCCCCAAAAAAGTGGGTCTGAGAGGCCTCAAGCGCAGCAGGATGTGGGGAGCTCCCATCCATCGCTCCCCCAGCAGGGATGCAGAGGAAGAGCGAGGGGGGAAAGAGGGAGCAGCCAGCCCATTTATCCCCCGCGACACCCGCTCCCCTCGCGAGCGTAATTTATGGTGTAATTTGGGCCGCATCCAACTTAATAAAGGGCCACTGCAAATTAGCGAACAGGTTTAAATGAACAGAAGCAATTAGCGCTCGGAGGAGCCCATCAAAGAAGTTGGGCCAATATCGGAGCAAAGCTGGGACTGCGAGCCAGCAGCGGAGGGTGGCTGGCGCGAGGCGGTGATGGGAAGGTGGCGTTTAATGGGAAAGGAGAGGAAACCCTAAATCATAAAGCGTGACAAGGGCCATTGTGGGCCAGCTGACAAATGAAAAAGAATGGCATTATTCCTTTAAATAACGGCGGCAGTTAGAGAGGAGACAGCTCACTGCGGCTCGCCCGCGCTTCCCGGCCCACTCCGCTCGCCTGCGCAGGCGGCGAGGAAGCACCGGAGGTCTTTATTAATTATTAAATAACGACCTGCTCCGCACCATGATAGATAACATTGGGTCTAGCCCACAGGCTCGGGCGGTAGAGGCTGCTCTGCAGCAGCAGCTCCTCAGCAATTCGGCAACGGGCATGAGCATCCCCCGTGGTATCGGGCACGGGATGCGAGCGGCTCCACTCCCGCGGAGCAACGTGGCCCCTTCTCCCATTCCTCCACCTTTGCCGCCTGGAAGAGCTGGGAGCAAGAACACATCAACGAAGGGAGAGAGAAACTAATAATGATCTCAAATAACCCAATAAACATAAAAATAAAATGTAGGCCTATAAACGTGACGGGCACCGGCAGCCCTGGCCGCTCCCTGCCAATACCGACTCGTTACCGAAATGGCCGAGCAGCTGTTACTTATCAGTCTGATGGGCAGGAACGGACCGGGGGCTGCTTTCCAAAGGCTGTTTCCCGCCCCCGCTCCTTTATTTTATTTTTTTTAATTTAAAGAGGATGCAGCCAATCATGGCTTGCACTGTTAAGTTTTAATAAACCTTAACGATTTGCAACAAAATCATAAATTCCCAGCGCGCAGGGTGAGGAAGGCAGATACCTTCGTGCCCCTTGAGCCTGCAGCACCAGCGACTTGGTGGCCACCAACCACCAGCGTTTCCCAGGGCTGCAAGGGCCACTGAGGCTTTTCCTTGGAAAAAGGAAAGGTGAAGAAGCGGGTCCTCCCCTTGCTCTGCCCGTGTCCCGGCGCATCCCCGCGCCTCCTCCTTGCGCGGGTGTCGCCGGCGGCGGCTCCGTGGGCCGGCCAAGCCCACCCGGCTCCACGCGGCCAGGCAGGGCTCTCTGAATGCAAATTTCATTTCTGAGCCACTGGCGCTGTTTCAAGAGCCGGCAGCCTCCGAGCCCTTCTCGGTGTTACATATGTAACAGCCTCATTGAACTTGACATGTCAAATTCAGGCCATTTGTGCAAAATCTCCCTTTAATAATACCGTTTCATTTCGCTCAAATGAGACTTGAATGCATGTAAAATGGAAAAGGATATTTAAGCGCTAACATTAGGCAGATGTCTTGCCAGAGGCCGATTGAATATATGAGATTTTGAAGTGCTTAACACGTTTTCGGTGCTCCCTCTTAGAATATGTCACCTGGCTTTCTTTTTTCTCCCCCCTCCTTCCGTTCTTTTTTTCACCCCTCTTTAAGTGAACGGTATAAATTGAAAGAAAACAAAGCTACAAGCCTTGGGTTTATGGGGTTTAACTCTTGCAGGGCAGGCCTGTTGGTGCTCCTGCTCCCGAGAGGAGTCACCTTGCAGCTCACCCTGCGGAGCCCTCGCACGGAGGGGCGGAGAGCGGTGCTTTGCAGCAGGGCTCTCACTCCGAGACCAAAGGTGTTGAGGTCCTGCCGAGCCACAAAGGGCCACCTGGGTGAAAATAAGAAATAATTATAGCCACCCTCTCCCTGCACTTATGCCCTGTGCCCGCAGCTGGCCTGGTCCCTGCAGAATACATGAATATTCCCTGTCTTGTGCATTAAGCTCACCTGTGCACTAGGTGTACGTCTTGCTCACATGGTTTGTATTTACCCTCTTTATACCTTGTTGGTTCAGCTTGGCTGGGGCTTTCTTTTGAGAGCTCCTGTTCTTGTGGTACTGCCGTCCCTAACCCGGCTGCACTTCCCCGCTCGGGTGTCTGCCTCCCGCCACGGTTTCTTCTGTGATGGATTGACCATTTCTGGAAATTGTGCGGAAGAAAAATGTGTTTTGTGTTGTGTGATGGCAGATCCAGAAGCTACAGACAGTCTGCTGAGGAGTGCATGCTTTTGGGGTTCCGAGGAAAATGTGCCTGGTATCTGGGACAGTTTTTTTCCAGGAACAGAAATGAAGGCAGCAGGAGCTGATGAAGGTGAACAGAGGAAGGAATGAGGGCAGAGCAAAAGCAGGATGAGGACAGGAGCCAGGGGATGTGCTAGGAGCAAAGGACAAGAGAAACCCAGCAGGCTGAGGGGGAAGTTTAAAAGAAGGTCCTGGATGTAGCAGGGCTGTACTGGGAGGGAACAGCAAATCTGCCCTCCAAATGCTGGGGATTCAGAGGCACCAAAGTCACCGGCTGTCAGGAGAGCAGTGAAATGACCTGCCAACACGTGCTCCTCTCCAAGGGAGCAAAGGGTCTCTGAGAGCTAGCTCAGGAGGCGCCTATGCTGATGGTTGTTGGTCTGTCCATGGTGCTTTCTTGGGGGAAAAGCAATTTATTGGCCATTTAAAAAATCGTAGGAAATCACATTACAAATGCTGCAGTTGCTGAATGAAGTGCTTGAAGGGATATGTGTTTTTGATTGTAGTTTGTCTAACAACATGAAAATGTTGTTCTTGTAAATGCAGTGCTCTTTTTTAAAAAATGTATTTGCCTGCATGTTGACACCCTGGAGTTTGGCGTAATCCCTGTGTGGACACGTCTGAGGGACACGCTCAGGTGAGACAACACTGTCCTCACCATGCTCTGCAGCTGTGCAAACCCTCCCCTTCTCCCCTTCCCTCCTCTCTATCCTCCACCCTGAATCCCGGCCCTATCTGACCATACTGGTGTTTGCAGCCCATGCCCACCTCCTCATCCCCCTTAGCCGTTCTCAGCCTGGGTGAGTGAGTCTCATTGCTCCCTGCACCATGCCAAGAGCAGAGAGATGCCAATGTGTGCCCAGCATCACGAGTTACACCTGGAGCAGCATCAGGGAGTAAGTTATCCCTTGATCCTGTGATGATTAAGCACTTCCTCCAACAGAGAGGGCACCAGAGTCTCCTGTCTTGGGGCAAGTGGATAATACTGTTTTCTGGTGACCTCAGAGATGCCCTCAGGAAGAGGGAGCCAAATGCTATCGGAGAAAGGAGGGCAGAGCAGGCCACAGTGGGAATGCAGGTGAAGTGTCCACACAGGGGTTGAGCTTGGCTGTCGCAGCCAGCCTTGATCCACGTCAGAGGAGAAGAGCCAGCCAAGAGCCTGCGATGGCTCCAGCTGCTGTAGCAGCTCCCAGTGGGTCTCTGCCTGGGCTGAAATTTTCTCTCATCATCCTCCTGGAGCTCTCCCTGTCCCTCGTGTGCACGTGTGCTCTCTTCCTCTCACTCTTCTTAATCATCCTCCATTGGCAGTCTGGGGGAAGCAGAAAGTGCTCCCTCGGTTGCCCGCGCTGTGCTGAGCATCCTCATCCTGCCCGGAGAGCTCCAGGCCCAGTGGCATAAGGAGCAAGCAGATGTCCGGCAATACAGTTCCGGAATTGCTTCGTCTCAAAGGGGTCTGCTAAGTATCACGTTATCCCAAAAGGCCCTTGGAAGAGACCCGCTCGGGGTTGGAGCGGGTGGCTGGTCTGCAGAGGGTGAAGTGGCCGTGCTGCCACCCGGCAGGATAAATAGAGTGTGTAAAACCCAAATTAGCTGTGTTGTCAGGTGTCACATCAGGGTCACGGCTCTCGCCTCAGGTCTCCTCGATTTATGCCTGGAGACTTTAACACGACAGCCGCTTCTGCAGGCTTCTGTGCCGGGAGCGCTGTCGGTCCGTGAGCCTCCGAGTGAGGGAGATTAGAGACACCTTCGAGCGAGAGGGTTTTTTTCCTCAAAGCTGCGTTGAAGTACATGCTAATTCCCTTCCTTAGAGCCAGCAGATATCTGAGAGTGCCAACAAGTGAGTTTGCAACCAGGGAAAAGCAACCACATGGCAGCTCCCTCCTGCTCCTCAACTTCCTTCTCTTGTTGTTCCTTCTTCTTCTTCCCTCTTCTTTTCCACCTTCTTCTTTCTCATGCTTTCTTCCCTTCCTCTCCTTCTTCTTCCCCCTCCCTCTCTCCCCACTCCCCCCCGGTATCAAGGCGACATCTCCAAGCCGAGTACTTTTAATTTCACCCGTGGCCCTTGCTGACACGGTGGATATGCACAGCAAGTTAAATTCCCGCCTGATCAATAAAGCAGAAGCAGTGTGTCCGACTGGTCGATATTTTTTTATCTGTCTTCAGCCCAGTCCTGCTGATGACAGCCCCCTGCGCTTCAGCAAAGGCACTCAAGGGCATCAGGCTTTGGCAACACAGCTCTTTTTTTATTTAAATTAAAAAGCCCAGATGCCGACCAAAAAAGAAAAAAAAAAAAGTTCACGGAGTTTGGCCTTTGCTTAATAACGTTTTATGATTTATCTTAATTTTTAATTGAAAAAAATTTGCGAATTAATTGATTTCTGGGACTTGCCAATTAACATTGTAATTGGGTGCATGATAAATTCCGAGGGAGCATCATTTTTCTCCCTCTCCCCCTTGTCACCGTGAGGGGGAATCGCGAGGGCAGCCGCTTCCTCCCTGTGTTCCCCCCGGCTCCTTCCCCAGGTGCTGCTGCCCTCCTCCCCCCTTGCGGCCGCGTCTTAAAGAAGGAACAAGAAAGCTAATAAAGTCGTGTTATTAGAGCCTCGCCAGAGGTGACCCCTCCAGGCATAAATCCGCGCCGGGGAGATCGTGGGGACAGGTACTATTAAGTGCCTGACAGTACTTTGCGCCAGTGGGACCGGGCACCCTCTCCCTGCGCATCCTTCTCCGTGCCGTTTTTTGCAGCTCCCAGCGCCCTGGCAGTGCCGCCGCTGGCCCAAGCAACTCGTGACACATGTGCCTGTGCCTCGCGCCAATGTGCGCCTGTGGCTGCCTGCTCTCCCATCCCACATCCATCCACACTCATCCATCCCGCCCGTGGCAGAGCCAGGAGCTCGTGCTCGCCCCGTGCCGCTGTCACGTCCATCGTGGGTGCTGGGACGCAGGGGCGCCTCCGGGCTCAGCGTGGCGCCTGGCAGGTGTAAACTGAACAACAGCCCCTCGCTGGAGAAACCCGCCTGGAAGCNCCGCCGCTGGCCCAAGCAACTCGTGACACATGTGCCTGTGCCTCGCGCCAATGTGCGCCTGTGGCTGCCTGCTCTCCCATCCCACATCCATCCACACTCATCCATCCCGCCCGTGGCAGAGCCAGGAGCTCGTGCTCGCCCCGTGCCGCCGTCATGGGTGCTGGGACGCAGGGGCACCTCCGGACTCAACGTGGCGCCCAGCAGGTGTAAACTGAACAGCCCCTCGCTGGAGAAACCCACCTGGAAGCACCCGCTTCTTGGTGACCTGCGGACAGGGCACGGGGCCGCAGAGGGGTGCTGGTTGTGTCATCACTTGCTGAAGTGCAGTGGGGCGACGCAGGCTTGCCCCCTTCCCTCTCCAGGGCTTTGGACAGGGCTTTGCTGTGCCAACGGCAGCCCGGGAGGTGCCACGTGTCCCCACGGTGCACGGGCATGCGCACAGGCGCCAGGACATCCGGGGCTCCGTGTCACCAGTGGGGAGCAGTGGGGGAAAAGCAGATAATTTATGGGGAGAGGAGCTTGTCTGTTATCTAGCAAACCTGATGCTGCTGATACCAGGGATTTATCCTCTTTCATCCCCCTCTGATTTGTGTCCCTGCCCCTCGCCGTGGCAGATTAATCACGGAGAGGAAGGGAAGAGAGCACCCTGGGCTGCCCCTGCACATGCCGAGCACCTCGGGCAGCCCCAGACCTTTCTGCTGCCACTCTCGTTGCTCATGGGCCCGGGTTAGGTAGGACAGGGAGGTTTGTGGGCAGTGAACTCACGTGCACGCCATGGATGGACCTCAAAGTGCATCAGTCTCCCCATATCCCAGCCCCTTCATTTCGCTCCAGTTTGTAGCTACCGTCTTAGGCATTTGGAAGGGAAATAAAATAAAATAAAATAAAATAAAATAAAATAAAATAAAATAAAATAAAATAAAATAAAATAAAATAAAATAAAATAAAATAGGGGTGAGAAATAAATCTGGGGGCAGTCACTTCCCCTTGAGCGACGTGTGTCATCTGTGGAGCCTCTTCCAAACTGCCACGGGAGCTGTGAATAATTAAAGGGTCTTTACAGCCACAGTAGCAACGAAGCCCCCAAACCAACCTAATACCAACCTTTCCCTCCCACTTTTCTTATTTTTCCAGCCACTTCCTTTGCAAACAATGGGAAAGGAGAGAGATGTCCCTCCCACCCAAGTCTCCTACTTTGCCCCCACACAAGGACCATCATCTCCGGGGGCAGACCCTGCCACAGCTCCCTGGCCGCCTGCACAAGGATCTGCACAAGGCAAAGGTCTAACCCGCTGCTCTGCCCGCATCACCCCGGGATGTGGGTGCAGGAGGAATCTCCCCCTTTCTAGGCCTGGCTCCATGGCCCTTGGGCATTCGTACTGTCGCCCAGTGGTCTGTTAACTGGCATGGGAGGTGGATGCCATGAGACATTTAACCTGCTACAGCAGGTTAAAAATCACAGTGTGTTTCCCCTGAGAGCGCAGATGCAGGTCTGCAGCTCCTGGGAGCCACCACCTGCAGCTATGTGAGGGTTTGGCCCCGTGCATTTTTTTTTTTTTAAATCAAACTCTAATTTCCTTATTTAGGTTTTGAGTGACATTTCCACTTATTATCCAACTCCCTTTCCACCCCACATACTGCTTATTTACTCCTGGTGCTTCCTTTCACGCTGCTCTGCAGGCTGCCTGCTCCATCCCGTGGCTACCACTGCCCCACAGATGAGCTATGTGCTGTGCAGCTACCAAAAAAAAAAAAAAAAAAAAATTTTACTGGACGTGGAAAATTTCAGTTGGAAAAATCCGCAAGGCTTACTTTGGAAAGGAGCTGGGGAGCTGCAAAACACCAGCAGTGGGGTCAGCTGTGGGTGTCATCAACCCTCTTAGCACCTCTTTAAACCTCATCTAATGTCATTAAGGGATGAGCACAAACAAGTGTAACTACAGAGGCCCAGGGAACTTCTTCTCTACAGCAAGTAATTACATGTAAGGAGGGTGCCAGGGGCTCTCCCAGCTCAGTCCTTTTGTGACAGATCCTCTTCATAAGCCCTGACCTGCTTTGGTGGGGGCCTTTGGAGAGGTTGTCTGAATGTGCCTGGGAGCAGCTGCCAGCGCTGGGGGCTGTCACTTCTCTGGGCCTTCATTTACCTGCGTGACTTTATTCTCTCTTACTTTATGGTAGCAGACATGCAGGCTGCAATTGCAACAGAGTTTTCTATGCCTTCTTCCTGGGCAGTGTCTGGGAGGGTCTTAGATGTGTTGCTGGGGTCTCGTTTGCTCCCAGCCTGCTGTTCCCGCGCTCATAGCGATGCTGCTGCTCCCTGCTGCAGCTGTGGGGACAAGCTCTTCCTGCCCCGGGGTCTCTAGCACTGCTCCCAAAACCCAGACTTTGCACTTTTATCCATTTCCAGGGTACAACCAACAAAATCCTAGAAGTGAAGTCCCTTCCTGCAGAGTTATCACACCCTGTGTCCTGATCGTGGCACACCAGGGTCCTAAGTCCAGTGACAAGCGTCCAAGGACAGAGCTGCAGCTCCAGTTCATGAGGGTGACAAGAGGGGTACTTTTTTTTTTTTTTTTAATGATAAAAACACCCTGAAAGACAAGGACCATAAAAAATTAAATAAAAATCTAAAGGTCACTGCGTGTAGCAACATCCCTGGCAGGGAATAACCCCAAGGCAAGGGGGAAGGAGAGCCCATGGGCAGTGTGGTGAGCTGCCCTGTGCCTTTTTGGACATCGCAAATGATGTGTTGGGTCTGAACTGCTGCTGGGGGGATCCCATGGGGTGACAGCAGGGGATTCCTCCTTGCACCAGGGGATGCTCCGAAGCAGGTTCCTGCCTGCTTTTCCAGGGCATCCGTGCGCTATGACATGGCTATGCTGTAACTGCATAGGAGCGCCTTGCTGGGGGTGAATGTTCCAGGGAACAGGAGCGATGGAGCTCGTGTCCCTGCTGACACACACACACACGAGTGTGCACACGCATGGGGACATGTACCCACTGCCACCGCTGCAGCCACAGCCCCAAGGAAGCGGATTAGCCAGGAAGCATCCGCTCCTCTCATGGAAACGCAAATCCAGTGGGGAAGGGAACGAGGCTCCCCAGCCCCCTGAGCCTTTCCAGGACATTCCCTTGCTCATTTGGTAGTTTTGGGGGAGGCGTTGCCTAAAAGGGCAAGAAGTTGTTTTGCTGTAATGAACTAGATAAACAATTCCCCAAATAGATTAAAACTAACTGTAACTTATAAAAGCGGGTAGTAATTATATTTTATTAGCTAGCAAAACACCATTTTTTTATTTCGAAGGATAATTCTGTGTAAATCACCTTAATTAGAAGTGTCAGACGAGCCTGTGAATATCGTACTTAGTAACTAATTTCCTATGTACAGGTTATAATTTAAAACACATGGATCACTCGCCGAGTGGAAATATGCTAGCCATGAAATAATGTGGGGAGTGTTGGGGTTATTACTATGTAAATGTGTAATCATTTCAGACCACTGCAGACTGGCTCGGTGATTAAAGAGAATTCCAAGGTCTCCAAAGATTGTGCTCGCTGCAAGGGCCTAGAGCGAAAAACTTTAAAAGGCACCGAAAAGTGTTTGAACTTTAAAGGTCTTGATTTCCCTTTTACCATTTTTAATTTGTCTGCGGTGTTTATGGAATGGAAGGTTTCTCTTCGCCGATGGCCTTTGGGTTTGGAGGCCGTTCCCCGCGCGCGGCCTCCCGCGGGGCTGAGCAGCAGCGCGGCGGGGACGCAGCCTCTGTAGTTGGGGGGTTATTTAGTGGCCCGGGGGAATTCGGCCAGACTGAATTAGTCCAGGGGCTCTGGAGCCCGGGACCTGCCCCCAGCAGCGGTCTGGGCCAGATGCTTGCCAGGGAGGTGCAAGAAACGCGGTGCAGCGAGATGGGCAGAAGACTGTGCCCAGGGGCAAGCGCCCCGAGCGACCCTGTGATTTGTGGCCTGGATGCCCGGGATGCTCCCAAATCGCTTAAGTCACTGCCCTTCACTGTCCCGTGCTCCCAATGGCCAAGGATTTTTGCCTTTTGGCTGATGGGAGAAACTCTCCTAGTGAAAACACCCGTTTCCTGGCACCAAAATGGTTTCTGGGAGGAATTAATGAGATTCTTCCTCTTTCCCCGCGAAAAGGAATAATGTTAAACACCTTTAACGAGAAAAGGGAGGAAATGAGTTGTGTGGGGTTTTTGTTTGTTTGTTTTATAACCTGGATTATAAATGAAAAAAGATGGTTCACACATTGGATCGCTCCAAAAGTCCAGATAGGGCTGGGAGTTGCAGGCGGGGACCTCGCTGCTTGCAAGGGGCGGGATGTGCCCTCAGGATGCACTACAGACCCCAGCCAGGGACGGTGGCAGCGGGATGCGCTGGCGCCCGCTCACACGGATCCCAGAGCGCCAGAACCCGCAGCCGCGCGGTGAGGATCGCCGCTCCGGCCAAGCCACAACGGACAGTTTGGGGTGACCTGCTGGATCAATAACAGTTTCACCCCATTTGGGGGCAGTGGGACGGGGCAAGGAGGGGGGCTGTAGCCCCGGGAGAAAACACCTTCCTCCATCCCTTCTCGTTTCATAACACCCAGCCATCTGCCAAATCAAGGCAGATTAAAGCCAGCCAAATTCAATTTCTCCCTGCTGCCACCGCGGCTCGGCATCTGGGGCTAAAGTGTCCCCGACAAAGCGAACATGACAGGCACATTGCTTTTTTGTCACATCTAGTACCGTGTTGATCTTCTAAAAGTCTCATAAAAATTTATTGATGTCTCCCATATTGCTGTGATTGAGAAGAAAGGAGCATGTGTGTGCGGAGCCGCGTGCGCGCGCGGGGGGGCGCGCGCGCGGGTGTGTATTAATGTTTCTGAAGTAGATCTGATTTGATATGTCTTGTTCTATTGTCAGCATCTGTTTAGCGAGGCTTTTTAATACTTTCTGGCTGCCGATCACTCATCCTTAGCCTGGGATGCAGGCTTGCATACAAATTTTGTTATTAAACACAATTCCAGCGCCCCCCCTCCGCCAACCTCCGCCTCCAGCCGCTCGCCTCCCCCTCCGCCCACCCATCCATCACGTCCCCGGGGCGCTGGGAGCGGGGCCCAGCCGCCCCACGGCCGCGCTCGCGAGCAAGCGAAGCACCAGCTCTGCCAGCATATTTCAACCTTCTTTTTTTTCCCCTTTTTCTTTTTTTTTTTCTTTTTTTTTTCTTTTCTTTTTTTTTTTTTTTTTCCCCGCTGCAGGTGCTTTGCATCGGCAAATCGAATCAGGGGGAAATAATTTATTTCCTAATGCTGTTTGCAGCATGTTAGCAGGAGAATTTACATGAGAGAGATTACTTTAATAACCAAAAAATTACAGTGCAGGCCTCCCCGCCATGTCGGCTTTGATATGTAATTGTTTCAAGTTTAACCTGTCTGGAGGGGGGAAGGTGTTATTAAATCTGCGGCGTCTCCCGCTGCCGGGGGCAGGCGAGGAGGAGCGCCGGGCGGGGACCTCCTTCCCCGCTAAGCGGGGAACAGGTTGAATTAACAAATCACTCCAGCGTCGGCGGAGCCGCTGCCTCTGCAGCCTGCCTGGAGCAGGAGGCATCCTCCTTCCCGGGCTCTTTACAAGGGTTTGATCTCCCTCTCTTCCCTTGCCCCTCCTCATTCTTTTTTCTTTTTATGGTGCCTGGTCCTAGGGCTCAGCACTCACTGTTCCCTCTCCTCTCCTCTCTTCCCAGCAGGATCCCTGCTTTCCCTGGGGAGGGGAAGAGCTGGGATATGGCTGCTGCCAGCGGCAATGTCTGGTTGGGGTGGTTCCACTTTCAGGACATTTTTATTCCAACCTAGGCTGGGCAAATAGGCTGCCCCGCCACCTCCATGTGCCCGCCGAGCAGGGCACACGGAGCCGCGCTCGCTGCTCTTTAACCTCCGCCACTTCTCCCGCTCCTTGCCCGCCACAGCAGTTTTACGCCTCTGACCCCCTTCTCTTCTCTCTTGGCAGCAAGAACTCCATCCTGAAGGATGCCATGGCAGCGGGTACCCCCAAGGTAAGTGAGCACAGCTCGGCACCCTTCCCCGCGGGGAGGCGCTTGCACCCCCTGGCCCTCCCAGCCGCGCTTTGGGGGCTGCCCGGCATAGGGAAAGCTAACCCTGCTCCCCATAGGGCTGCAGCGGGGTCTGCCCATCCCCACGTGGCTGGGGGATCACGGGCTGAAGGATCCGTCAGTCTCCATGACTCCAGATTGTGTTTAAGAGCAGCGGATGAGTGTTGATCACATGCACACCCAGCTCAGGCTCTAACATTAACATCGTCTGCAGGAGTTTCAGGAGCCAGAGACATATGGCAGCTCTGGAAAAGGGGTGCAGAAATGTGTGGTGGGGCAAAGCACCCTCTCTGTGCACCCAGACAGCAAAAAGACCCTGTCTCAGCCCAGTCCTCCTTCCAATACCCACCTCCTACCCTCTGTCTCTGAAAGTCCTGCTGGCCACGTCCAGAACATATAACACATCAGAGTCATTGCAAAGAGCCCCGTGTGCTAATTAGTGTTGCTGTTAGCGGGACAGTGGACGTGGCAGGGCAAGGAGCAGCGAGTGGTGCTGGACCCCTTGGGAAAAGCGAGTGCCAAGTGGTGCTGCCCGAGGAGGGCACAGGCCGAGTCCAGGCTCTCCTACCCGCTGCCTTCGACTGCAGCACAGTCTGAGCCAGCGGCTCCCCCGTAGAGGGAGAGAGAGCACTGGCACCCCTGAGCTCACCCAGCGACAGGGAAGCTCTCCTGGGAACCGTCTTTCTGTCGGTTTTAAGAGCATAAACTGCAGGTCTTGGTTCCCTTTTTTTCTTCTGAAAGTTTTGGGCAGGTTTGGAGTGTGACGTTAGAAAGAGGCTGAAACTTCAGCTCTAGGTTTCCCCACAGGGTTCAGTGACTCTTGCAATCTCAAAACATCTTGTCTGGCCCATTAGGGGAGGAGTAGGGGAGCCACAGTGCTATCTTGGGGTCCCAGCTGCCTCCTGAGTAAATCCAACCATTTCCCAAAACACCATCAAAGAGAAAAGTGAAGTTCACAGTGATGCCAGTTCACGTCTCACCCCTTTGGCACCGTGTTCTCCTGCGTGACTGTCCCTCTGCCCCCCGATGCAGATCAGCGCGCAGAGACCTGGCTTTGCTGGGGCAGAAGGGAGCTGTGGTAGAATCAAGCTGCAGTCCCAAGTTCCTGGCTTGCGTGTTGAGAGCATTGGGCTGCTGTCCCAGCATCTCCCAGGTAAATTGGGCACTGCTGTTTTCGTCTTGAAAAACAAACCATGCAGAAAACCATCCCCAAGCCCAACTATCACTGAAAAGCCATGGCCCATGAAGCTGTCTTTAGATGTCTTCAAGGAGCTGGAAAGGGCACCTGCGGAATAAAAGCACCTAGATTTCGCACGCTTCCCTTTCACTTGTTGTCAGGTCTGAGCGTAGATAACTCAACGGTCCCAAACACAGCGCCTGAGAGGGAGAAGGAAGGTTAGGAAGACAGATTAGCTGTTTGGAGCGAAATACACCAAGTGACTGACAGACACCAGATAAAGAAGAAGGTCCATCTCTCGGCAGGGCTGGGCTTTTGAAGTTTCCATTGACAAAGAATCCCATTTGCCTTGAGCGAGGGGATTAAACTGGGACTGGAGAGTCGTTCTATGTAAAAGAGATCAATCGTCCCCTGTCAACACATGGATCTTTTCCCTTTGCCCGTCACGTCTAGGCCTAAGAACATTAACTTCAAGAAGCCATGAGAGTAGGGAGGGAGAGGGTGAAATCAGGAAATCTTTCATTCCCTTCTCAGAGAGCTTGAAAGCCTCTCAGCCCAGGAGGATTCATTATTTCTAGGTGGCTTTTGCTGGGAGACAAGTCCTGTGTGGCACAACACTTCCACCTTCATGTTAGCTTGGTATTAAAGGCCTCTTTGTAATTACGCGGGATTTAGGAGGAGGGCGGTGGGGAGAAGAGGCTGCCCTTTCCCTTTGTGCCTGCTGAGCGTTTGCAGCGCGGGCTGGGAGCAGCCTGGTGCGGTACCAAGTTCCTCTCTGAGGTCCCACCGGACACCTCGAGGGCAAAGCAGAGGTCCCAGCCCAGGGAAGGGGGAACTGGGACGGGGACAGGCTGGCCCTGGTGCCTCCACGATCACCGCTCCACCCCAGTGGCTTTAGGATGACTTTAGGGCTTGTTTGGGACCTTGGATAAAGTCTCACGGCTCTCGCTCCTCCTGTGCTGTCCGAGGCTCTTCCTGGGGAGCAGGGGCTGGCACAGCTTGGGGTGCTGGATTGACTCCCACTCATCCGTCTCCTGGCTCTGCTCCCACCCATTCCCTGTTGCTGCCCTGGCAGAAGCCTCTTCTGGCCACAGAAGCCCAGAGGTAGAGGCATGTTCCTCGCTCACTGCTTGCCTGCCTCCGAAGAGCTGTCACTCACAGCAATGGGTCAATTTTCATGGCAATATGTCAAAGAAAATCCAATCACTCAACATAGGATGTGAGGAATGCAGGATTATTGTATCAGGTTCTTCTATTACCAGAGCTGGCCGAGGCAGTGACAGCGCAGTGCCTGGGGTCCTTCTGCACCGCTCAGCCCCGGCGAGGGCAGCCCCGAGTGCCCTGCACTGCTCCGTGTCCCCGTGTGCTTTCTGTTCGAGACCAACTCCTGTGGAGCATTGTAGGCCAGCGTGGGACAGCTTGCACAAGCAGCTGACAAGCTTGGGAAGCGTGGGACAGCTTGCACAAGCAGCTGACAAGCTTGGGATGCTATTGCTGTCCAAACCTGGTGCCTCCCAGCTAGGAAAGCAGGCAATGTCACGTTGGTGTCTGACCAGGCTCTTGGTTGCCCCAAAGCCTGTGCGTGGCCATCAGTGGAGTTCAGTTCTCGGCGTCATTCCCAAGTCTCACACTCCCTCCTTGCCTTTCCTCGCTGTCTGCTTCCTGCACGCAGAGGTGTCTGGGAGAGGAAAGCGTGTTGTGGCACCTCAAATCTGACCGCGGTTGTTTAAGGGTGTGAGAGATGCTAATTTGGCTGTTCCTGCTCATATTTGAGCATCCAGCCGTAACCTCGAATCAGTGTTCCCAAGTCCTTGTAAAGGACATAAAAGGCCTTCTTAGCCACTGCCTGTCCAGCCTCCTGTGGGAGGCTCCACGGGGAATCCTCCCCGGGGCATCACCTGGGTGCAATGTGGTCTATTCCCACAGAGGAGAGACCTCAGCCCCTCCTGTCACCCCTGAGGGTCACGAAGGAACATCCCTAACAGCATCACATCCCTAACGGCATCCCCTGAACTTCCTCATATCCCCTCCGAAGCACTGGGGACTGACCACCAAGGCGGGAGCCCGGGCTCACCGAGCGCCCCGGTGCTTGCTGCGAGTCCAGCGTCCATGTGCCACGGAAGCCTCCTACTGCGTGGCTGCAAGCTGCCTTCGCCCGCCGCGCGCTGGCCCTCGCTGCAAACCTGCTCGGGAGGGAGCGGTGGGACCCGCTCCAGCAGCGCCGGCGGGCGGGTTGCGTCGGTCTGCGCCGGCCTCTCTCGGGGCGCCGGGGACGAGCAGGCGGCCGCGGCACGGAGACCTCCGGCTGAGCCGGGAAGAGAGCCGCGCTGCCAGAGCCCTTTGATTCCCCCACCCACTGCCGCGATTTTACGGCTTCGTAGAGCTGTTTGAGAGAGAATTACAGCACCTAGAGAGAAATCTGACCACTAAAGCCCTCCAAGGAGAAAGAGCTTTGAAGCAGGCGAGATTTGGAGCCTTAAACCTTGACAGAATGTCTGTATTAAGCCTTTCCCAGCTTCCTTGCTCGAGATGAAATTTCTAGCACAATCATTTAACTTCTGCACATCGTGTCTGGTGGTAGAAGCCAGGGACTGGTGTCAAGGCCCTGGGGTTTTAACTCCTTCTCTTATGTCACCGACTCACTGGGGGGCCATGGGAAAGTCACCGCAGATATCTGTGCGTGTTCCTCCTTCCCCTCCGTCTGCAACTGTGATTTATGAGGAAAGACCAAAAAGCTGAAGCTGAACCTTGTGGCAAAGCTACAGCTAAACAGGGGACATGAGAGCAGCGCACAGATTTGCAAAGGAGGGGTAAGTGCCTGGGATGAGGCTTGGTCAGCCTTGCGTCCTGCCAGAGCAGGATAAGGAAACCGGGGCTACTCCAAATAAATCTCTGCCAGGTTTTCTTCCATGAAACAACCGATGAACAAGCAGAGCCCGCGCTGCCCTCGGGCCAAGCAGCTGTGCCCTCCCGCTAGGCTAGGGGCGAACGTGGTGGTTCAGTGCCAGTCCCAGAACAGGGTCTGCACCCAGCTCCACCACCGACGGGCCGGGAGACCCTGCCCAGATCTCCTTCCCTCTCCACCCTCCGACTGTTCTGCCAGAAGGGCTCTTTTCCCCTCTGCACAGCTGGTGCCTTCTCCAAGAGGACCCCAAGCTCCATTGCAAGCCAAAGTGTGAGCATAGCGTGAACAAAAACAAAGCAGTAGCTCACGTTTCTGTGAGCTTAGCACAGCTGCAAACCCCTGGAAGCCTTCAGTGGAGGCCAGCAGGCTGCTGATGCTGGTATTTCCATGCACTGTTAACACCCTTCTTGCATTTAAGCGTTGCACCCTCAGCTCCAGCCCAACTCCACCTCTGCCAGCTAAAAGCCAGGGGGGATTTTGTCTCTAACTCTTGTAGGAGCACATTTGGACCTGCTGGAAGTGCCTGTGAAACTCATCTCTAACACTGGCATCTTTGTGTCAGGGAACCTCAAACAGTAAAACGAAAAAAAAATGGTTAGCAGAAGAAGAGGGGAAAATCACAGCGAGGCCTGGTATCACTCATGGCTTTCGGGTTACAGTTCCCAAGTGATAACAGCTATTAGCAACACTTTGACGGCTTCCCTACCGTGGAGGGGAGGGCAGGAGACAGAACACATGTCAAGCCATCACCTCCATGTTAAGTGATAAGTACCTATTTAGACGGCAGAGTTAAAGCTGAATGCATCAAGCAGGGAACACTTTGTGCCAAAAATATATATATATATATAAAGGCCATACAGATACATAAAAAGCAGGATTAGGGTATTTGTTCTGCTGACAGCAGCTGTGATGGATTGTTTAAGAAAAATAGACTCGCCGTGTTTTTCCAGGGCTATCAGAAAGCAGGAGTCCAGCGCTCCGATACTCTCAGACGCCGGCCTTGAAAGGAAGGAGGACGTCGGAGGCACCGGCCGCGCTGCGCGTGCAGGGCGCTGAGGGCTGGGGACCGCATGCACGGGCACTTCCCGTCCTTCCCCTGGGCCGGCGGCCGCACGCTGGCATCTCCCGTCCCATCCCGGGACACGCCGGGGCGCCCGCACGGGCGCTGCTGGCATGCGCGGCTGCCCGGCGCGGCGCAGGGCGCCAGGAAGCAGCGAGCACACGGCTCGGACAAGATTGATGGCCTCGTTGCCATTAAGAAAAAAATTAGCCGGTGGCGGCTATCATATTAAAGGGTGAAGAAGCCGTGAATTATTTTCTTAAAGATCTTATCACTTACAATGATAATTTTACCTTCCAAAAGGCCACTTTTAATGAGGCAAGCCAGGCAAAAAGTCATGATTTAATGCCAGATTTTTTTTTCCAAACACATTTTACTGCTTTTTTGTCCATGTTTAAAAAGCGCCGGTGACCTTTTTTTATTTAGCTTGCCCCAGGTGTAATGCTCAGGCTGATCCTCTCAGGGTTTATAACCTCCGCAGAGAGTGCCTTTACCAATGGAGAGATGATTTAAAGAGGAGGGAGAAATATGAGGCTGCAGGGCCGCTCGCACGAGGCCCTGGCTCCCGTCTTCAGTGTGGGGAGCCGCAGCTGGCTATGGGAAGGAGTCCTGGGGTGGGATGGAGGTTGTTTTCCTGGATTTAGCCCCATGCAGATGCTTCCTGTAGCAGAGATGGGCTAAGCTGCCCCCCGGCAAGTATGAGCAAGCTGGTAGCTCAAGGAGATAGGGGATACGTTAAGGGACATGTCCATTGAGGCTGGTGCTGAGGCCATCCCAACATCCCAACCACTTAGCTCTGGGGAGGCAATCCTGACACCAAGGTTTGGGGGGGAAAAAAAAGAGAGAGGCCAAATTTAGGCCAAAATTAATGCAAAAATGCAAGTCCGCCGGTACACAGTGCCTTTCCTACCGCCTTAGCCCTGGAGCCTGCCTGCCGCCGCGGAGGTCCTGCCTGCCCGGGCTGGAAGGCAAAGTGAGCCACATCTCGCGGAAATGAGAAAAACAAATGAAGTCAAGTTTCCTAACAGTGAAGGGGAAGTGTGACTTGGCATCTCTAACGCTGTGTTTAACATGCCGGCGAGGTATTTAGAATTGAAGTGCTTGCACACAATTTAAAAATAGACAGTTTATTAATCTAAACTGCAAGTGTATGTAGAAGAGGCCCCGAGATTGACATCTTTGGGATTAGTTTAGCCCTGCGTTTTTCCAGAGGTCATCGCCATGGTGCTCAGGAGGTTTGTGGAATAAATGGGGCCGGCGTTCTTCCTAGGACCACACGCTAAAAACTAATACATAACGTTTAATTTACTGTCTCCATAGCTAGCCCGACCATTTTTCACATAATAATATTGGATTAGAGCTACCAGAAGCTGAGGGGGGAGCTGGAGGCAGGGAGGGTTTGTCTGTCTGTCGCCAAAGAATGGGCAGATGGGTATTTTTTCCCCTTCTCTAGAATTCATTGGAAGAGAAAATGCATTTAACCCTCCCAGCTCCAGGATGCTCAGCTTATTCCAGGTGGGAGAGGCCGTTGGCAGCGCTGCGGTCAGGACTCCTGTTCTGTCGGGCTTTGTCACATAGGACATTTGTAATCCTGCTTTTTCCAAACTGTGTTTCCCTGCTTCTCCCTTTAGGAAATAAAGAAACTAAATGAGTCTGGGTGCAGAGCACAGCCCCCTGGGCACCACCAGCCCCAGGGACTCCCGACAGAGCCAGGGGTGCCGGAGGGACAGGCGGTCCCAGCACCGAGATGGGAGCTGCTGGCACTGCTGGTGTTCCTGCTGTGGGCTGCCCATGCTGCATCCCAGTCCCAGCGCTGGCAGCACGGATTATTCATCCCATTTACAGGCGGAAAGCAGGCACATTTGCTGGGATCAAAGGCGCTCTACCAAATCTTCCAGCCCGTCTCCATCCCGGTGCTGTCTGTGCCGACTTGATCCACTTGCCGGCAGCGCCCTCGGAGCCTGCGGATGGCATCCTGCTGTCCAAACGTATTTGTATGCTGAGTCATTTTCCCACTTGCTCATATCTTTCCAAAAAATGCACATTTTTTTCATGTTTCATTTCAGCCCAGAGGCAACTGTTTCTGGAATACTTGCCTTTCTCCAAGGTATTATGCTTTTTAATAACGTTGTCACCACACTTGACCTGTCCAATTCAGATGATATCTACACTTCCCTTTGCAAACATACACATCTCTGAGCAGTCATTTATTGTTGAATCTTGCCAGCTGATTCCTAGAAACAAACATCTGGAGAGTTGCATTTGCAGTGTATATTTTTACAGTATATTGTCTTACTATATTTAATCCATCTTAGCTAATCTTTATTTAAAATTAGAATTTTAAATTGGATTTTCCTCTCAAGTTCTTCTAATAATAAATTTCACTTACAAACCAGTGTACATTTTTTTAAATATTGTCAAACTCTTGGAGTAATTTTCCCACTGGAGTTCATTGTGTGTAGAATTTAGACTTACCTACTATTGACTTGAAGTTTATCAGTGATTTCTTCTTTCTCAAATATCACTGATCTTTTCAATCTTCTAAAAGGCCTTTTCTCGCCGCTACTTATTAAAATAAATAGCGTCATTACAGAACGAAGGGGCAGTTTTGCTGCAGAGGCGCTGAGAGCTTTAGTGCAGTTTACAAAGCTATCGAGAGATTTAGTGGGACTTACACCGGTGGACGAGTGCACTTTAGCATTAGCGTTCGCTCGTGTTCCTGTATCGCTTATGTGTATTTATGGCATGGTCGTTATGTCAGGGGATCTCTCAGACTCCGTGTGGCATCGGTGAGGCAGCGCGTGTCCATGCAGTGCTCTGCATGGACTGAAATTTCCAGGTGCTCGCGGGGAAACCTTGCACGCAGGACACTCTCCTGGGCACGGTTAGAGCAGCTGGGGACAGAACAGCCTACGGGAGTGCCCAGGGCAGGGAAATGAAGCCTCTCCCGGCAGCCCGGTCTGCCATGGGGCTGGGGATGTGGGTCTGCGGGAAGCGCAAAGGCCACCCTGCTCGAGCCGCGCAGACACGCTCTCGCTGGGCAGAGAGCTTGGCAGCGCTCACAGCATGAATTTCTCCTTTCTCTTGCAGTCAATTTTGTTGTCAGCCTCAATCAAGCGGGAAGGAGATTCTCCGACAGCATCGCCCCACTCTTCAGATGACATCCATCACTCGGACAGATACCAGGTAAGGAAGCAGATACAGCAGCTGGGATTGGATGGGGAACCAGCGCATGCAGCTCTCCACGAGCAAGCGCCCTGTTCGCTCCGCAGCGCTGCCCCGTTCGTCTGCCTGCGCAGCGGGACAGCAGCGCTTGGTCCCCTGCGTGGCTGGGGAGACGTGCTGTTGTTTGCAAAACTACTTCAAATCTTTATGGTGGCTTCTGTTACGTTATGTTCACCACACCTCTAGCTGTGATGGCTGTTTGTCACTATCTACCCTGTGCCACTTTTGGAGAAGTGACTTTTCTGTAAAAGAGCGGATGACGGCATCCTGCAGCAGGACACAATTCTCCATGTCACTAGCTTGCCGCTGCCCAGCAAGCTGACTTGTGACTCCCACCCCAGGACAGACATAGTTTTGGAGCATCTGTAGTCATGCCAGCAAGTAGCAGGCCTTGACTTGGTGCGAGACAATGAGTAAAGTTCAGGGAGATGGAGGAGAGGAAGGAGAAAAAAGCAGCGGCAGGAGCACAGTTCTGCTCAGATGTCTGTGTGCGCTTTGGGGGCAGACTGGCTCACTCAACTCTAGCTCATCACCCCTCCAAACTGTTTGGCCTCAAGTCTGTGTCCACCAACTGCTTTCAAGTAAACTTCAGAAGGCATCAGATAAAAAAGGTGAAGTCTTAGTGCCTTCACCGGCCGTGTGGATGGGCTGGGCAGGCTATGGTTTGACATATGTCCATCACCCTAAGTCCTTTGAGATGACATCCTATGCCTAAGGCCAGGTAGATGGCTCAGGCTTTCCCACAGTGGCCACTGTCACATGTGCCCTAGGGCTGTCTTTGGATCTACACAAGCCAATGACCAGCCGATGACTAGGGGTTTAGCCAAGCAGCCCCAGTGAAAGCAGATGTTATTGAAGATGGTTCCTGTTAGTAGCAGATTTGTATATTTGTTGCCCATTATTCTGTCCCCTGTCCTCTTTATTGGTTATTCTACCAAATATGGGCCAGATCCTCCTGTCTGTCACATACCCCAGCATGTAGTGAGGTTAAGAGCCTGCATTTACAATTTGGTGGAACATCACAACCACATTACCCTCCTATCAATGGTGAAACCTAGTGAAAAGGAAGCAAACTGTGCAGAAGACACAGGAATGTGTGATTCAAGTAATTCTGGTCTCTTCTCTGCCTCTTTATGAAGGCTGATAAATAAATAATATTCTTCCCAAAAGGATGTGGAAGAGATTTTTGCAGTGACCGCATTCATTTGAGACCCCCCCTCCCTTCTCGTGTCTCCTGACCTCAGTCTTTGTGAAATTGGTGATCCCTTGCAGTCCTCCGTTCCTATAATTTTTTATTATGTCATACTTGAGGACAAATATTCACAGCAGAAGCCCCCTCTATGTGCTGAGTCTAGCTAGACTGTAATGTGTTCTAAGTTTGTGGGTGTATTTTATGGAGGGTTGTAGCCCCTGATGCAAATGTGTAATGGGAGCTGTAAGTCTGCGCTGCAGGGAGAAAAGACCTCTGGGGCCTGATTTTCATTTACCCTTATGCTGCTTTATGCTGCTCTGGCAATGTAAAGGGACCTTAGGGTGAGTGCCAGGGCTGTGTAAAGCCTCGGTGTAGCCTTCATAAAGCCACAGCATGAATGAGAATTTAGTCCTCCTGGCTTAGCAAGCAAAACGCTGGGGAAGCAGAGAGGAAGGCTCGGTGAGACTGTAAGGGCTGCAAAATTGAGATTTCCATACGCAGAGAGGTGCTGGAACTGTGAATGTTCCTTATGTTATTTGTGATCGCATATCAAACACACACCACATTAGTAAAATGTGGTCTGTGATTTGCAGATAGGGAGCTAAGCACTGGATGGCCATCGCTTGCGCCGGGTCCGCGTTGCTCCCGCACTGAGGCGGCCGCGGCGCTGGCCGTGGGGCAGCTCCGTCTGCCCGCTGTCCCATGCCCAGGCTGCTGGGGTTTGGGGTGCCGACACCACCTCGATGAAAGTAAAGCCCTGCCAGTGCCTTTTCTTGCTGTATCCGCCAGTGGAGAAGCAACAGCAAGTTGTAGGTCATCCACCGTACCGCACAGGTGCATTTTGTGCTCCTCCGCTAGGAGGGAGAGCAGCTCGAGCGGGTCGGCTGAGCCTGCAGAGCGTTTGTGATGGGTAACGTGTGGATGCGCATAAACGAAAGCCTGGAAACCTTGTCCAGGAAAGCCTCAGCAACCTCCATGGGAGCCACAAGGGCAAGCACACATCCCGAAACACAGCTTACTGAGTAAAAATAATAATAATTCAAGAGCTTTCGTTTTGTAAGGAAGCGCGTGTATGAAAATACATTTGCATGTCAACATGCGGTGGGAGTCACTGTGTAAGTGCACAGGGGAAGCACAGGGGAAGGCGGCGGTGCCTGGCTCCTCGTGCCTCGAGCAGGCGGCAGCCGCGCACCGGCAACGGGGCTTGGAAAATGTGGGTTTTTTTTCTGGCAAAACCCAGTGTTTTGCCCCATGGCGCTGGTGGCCTTCCCTGATTGGCCAGGAGCCCTTGGGCCCACACACCCCGATCCCCCATTGGGCAGGAAATCTTGGGGTGCGCTCAGCCGCTGGGCCCGGATTGGCCAAGGAATCTTGGTGACGCAAGCACCTCTGGTCCCTGATTGGACAGGGCCTTTGGGTCTCTCATTGGCAGGAGAATCTTGGGGTGCAGTTGCCCCAATGCCCTGACTGGCTGCGTGCCTCGCGTTCTACTGCCCGCGGGCGCTGATTGGCCGGGTGCTCTTGTGTTCTAGTGCCTGCGGGCGCTGATTGGCCGGCTGCCCTCGGGCTCCGGTGCCCGCGGGCTCTGATTGGCCGGCGCTGCGGGGCCCTGCTGCCGCCTGTCGGTTGCCATGGGAACTCCCTCCCCGCGCGCCTCTCGCCGCCGGTTTCCTGGTGAACCTTCACCCGCGCGGCGGCGGGTCACATGACCGGGGCCAACATGGCGGCGGCCGCGGGGGGCTGATCGGCGGCGCCTGCCGGGCCGGGCCGCGCCGCATCCGCCCGCATCGCCGGCCGCG
>VWPW01002889.1:25478-96688 GCA_013389825.1 Crypturellus undulatus | reverse complement strand
GGGGGGGGGGGCAGACCGGGACGGGCCTTGTTTACCGACGGGAGGGGCGGTTTGGGGCCGCGCGGCGGCGGCGGCCCCCCGGGGCCCTGACACCTCTGTGCTCTTGTGTCCCCTCTGCAGACCTTCCTGCGGGTGCGAGCGAACAGGCAGACCCGGCTGAACGGTGAGTGCGCCGCGGCGGCCCCCCCGCTTCCGCACCGGCACCGGCCCCGCGGGCAGGCGGCAGCGGCCACCGCTGCGGCCCCCCTGCGCCGCTGCCGCTGCTGCGCGAGCGGCTGTTCTGTTCACGTCAGGCTGAGATAAAATCCCGCGAGTTGATCTGCGCTTCCTGCAGGAAGCGGTTTTCCTGGTCAGAACCCTCAGAAGGGCTCCGTGAGCAGTGCCGAGGCTCCCGTTTATGTTATGGGGCTGCGCTGCTCTCCTCCCAAGGATCGCGTGACAGAGGCCGGGTCTTGTAGTAAACTTTTTAAGCCACCAGTCTGAGCACGCTTGGGTCTGACGTCAGGCTGTGTTTTCCTTCCCCAGCCCACAGGTCCTGGTGCGTTACTCCTGCTCTTTTATTTCTGGGGGTTCAGAACAAAAAGTAAACAAATCCAGTAAGAAGTGTTTTGGCACTTAAAAAAAACAAACCTCAAGCCCCTTTATTTCACTGTGAGGAATTCCCATCTCTGTGTTTGTAAATAAAAAAAAAGTTTTAAATATTCCACTTTTGTTTGCTTAACAGAAATTCTCCAAGTGTGGAACAACCAGAGCTTATCATTTAAACAGTAATAGTTTATCTAATTTTACATTGCTTGTAGTTGCTGCAGTATCGTGCAGTCAGTATTCAGTTTTCAGGGAATCAGGTTTGGCAGTTTTGAACTTGCTGCCTGCAAATGCAGTTTATTTAGAGAAAGATAAAGAAGCTTTGAACAAAACAGCCAAAGGGTTTGAATTGTACAAAACAGTTCATTTCAAGTATTGTATGTTTAACATGGTCTTAAACAGAAATATTACTGAGTTAGTTGCCCAGTATATTTGCCAAGTAATATATAACTGAATTCAGAACTATCCTGGAGATTTTTGTATGTAAATTTTGAGGGCAAAAACGCTTGGAATCCTGAGGGTTGTTTAAGTTACACACCAAAGAGTGCGCATCTTGGTGCTCTTTGGAGTCAGTGATGAGGTGTTTCTTCCTCATTTGTGCATAGCTCAGGTTGAGCTTCCACTGCTTATCAGTGCACAGTGTGTACTTGCCTTACCAAACCAAACCCAGTCAGCCCAGCCTGCGAGGTTCTTGGTGCTGTGGAGTCCTTCAGTATAAATACGGCTTCTGATGGCAGCATCCCCTGCTGACCTGGCTCAGCAATGCCTCTGCGTCTGACCTGGGCCCAGACAATCTCTGTAGATTGCAAACTAGGAGCTTGGTCCCTGTTACTGGATACTTTTTGTGGACCTGGCAGTTTTGTACAACATTGTCAGGATTTCCTTTGAAATCTTTTTTTTCTGTATCTTCGTAGTACAGAGTGAAGCAGAAGTGACAGCCGCCTCTTAGGTGAGGGCATTTGGTTGGTTTCTAAGACAGTCTTATAGCTGTGATATTGCTTGTGCATTCTTTTATGCCCCTTAACAATAACAGGCCCAGAAGTTATGGCATTGGATATAGAACTGGCTGAAGTGCTCTGGGTCACAGAGAAGGTCAATCTAGATCAGAATTGGTTCCTTTTGACCTTAACTTTTTATGAGTGATTATCTCTGTTCCCAGAACATAACCCATAGTGATGCCTGCTTTGCCTCTGTGCTGTTAGATTAGTAGCCAGCCAGGCAGCTGGATAGGATACACAGCTGCTTTCTGTGCAGATGCATTGATATCTCTGAGCACTGAACTCTGCTTTCCTGTTTCCTTCTCCAGTTTTTCACACTAAAGTAACTTTGCAGTATTCATAAGCTTCGCCACATTATTGTTAAACAGTTATTTAAGCAGCATTGCTCCAGATGGAGAACACTTGAGTGCATTGAAAAAAACGCTTATTTGTTTATATCTTGTGTCTTAATGAGCTTCTAATCAATCACACAATTTTATAGCTTACTCTACAAGAATGGTTTTCTCATCCTTGCTAGTTTATATTGACAGAAATTATGTAGGGCTTGTCCAAAGACATCTGGCTTTTCATTTTGCATTGTCTTATTGATGCCCTGAAGAACCCTAGTTTCCTAAGTAGGCTGCATTTCCTACTTAATGTTTCATTTGTTTTTGTTATTTCTAAGGTACTTTTCAGTACCTTGTAGATGGTTTATCTTTGTATCTCTATAAAGCTTCTTCCCAATTGAGTTTCAGGACCCCTTCTAGAAGCTCTCCCCCATAAAATGGGACCCACAGCATTTGCTGTTCTCCAAATCGTTCTTTACTGAAGTCTCAGCTGCTCAGCATTTTTTTTGTGCCCAAATTCTGCCAGAATTCCTAGATAAGTTTCATTGTGTTGTAAAAAGGGGATTGTCTTCTGTGAGCTGCTGCTGGCCTGGCTGCAGTGTGGCTATGTTCTGATATTTGTATGATTCACAAATACCTAGCAATCCAGTATGTTAATTCCTTAAATCAAGCTCTTTCCCTTGAATTGAACCATAAGCAAGCAATGTGTGCAAGCAATGTGTACAAGCTCTGCTGCAGCAGATTAATGTTCTGTCTGTAAATGCCTTGATTCTGTGTTCATATCTGAAGTTCCCTGTCAGTCTTGGTGAGGTAATCATCATCCCTGACACCCTGTGCTAAACTCACTCTGCAGAAGTGGTGTCCTGGTGAACCCGGGGGTTTGAGGTGCTGATTCCCAATAAACCCAGGCAGAAAAGAGGCATTTCTTTCATTTGCTCCATTTTCAGGATTGCCATACTCAAAGAAGCTTTAATACACCTTATAAATTTATGCTTATGGAATTTAGTGGTGCAGATCTGTGTAGGTAATCACTCAAAGTTAGAAGCACAGATTTGTGCATTAGCCTATAGGAAAATGCATTCAGTTGGTTAAGGATATGCCAACATGAGAGAATGGTGTCAGATTGAAGGCTGCTGAAATCATCTGTGTGGACACTTGGCCATGCAAATATGAAAGCCCAGTGAGGCCCTTCTGTGAATTTGACCCTAAACATTCTCTCTTAGGCAGATGAATGGCAAATTGTACATAAAGTTTGAAACGGCTTTGTTCTTTACCATCTGTTTTCTTGCTTTAGCTTGTTCCTGAGATAGCTTTTTGTTTTCTGCCATTGCTCCCTATGTTCCCCTCCGATTAGATGCCCTTGGGTAAGTTGATTGGACACAGAAGCTTTTGATAGGCCCAACTGTAATCAGTCCTCAAGACTCTTTTAGTAGGTTTGTAGGGAGCAAGTGCTAATTTACAGGCTTGAATATCTTTGTTTTAAATTTAGGAGTGGTAAAGTTTGCATTCTCAGCAGAGCTACAAAATAGATCCTTGCAGATAGATCCTGCTTTTGCAGCTGCCTGAGAAACAGGTTCCTGTATTGATGCTTATCCTAAAGCTGCTTCTCGGTGGGCACATCTCCATGGAGGTGATCAGTACAGGGTTTGCTGTTGGACTCAGATCAGCACCAGCTTGCCGTGTGCTATTGTAGCTAAGGGATGGAGGAGGAATAAAACCAGATTATTTTCACTGGAAAGGAGACAAAAATGTTTCCATTTAATTTGATTGGCCTGTCATTGCAGGAGCTTCTAATGATGTCTGCATGGGACTCAGGGGACCACTCAAACTGGTGGAGGGAATCATAAGAGATATTGCTAGGAACTTAATCATCTCCTTTGATGCTGTTACAGAAGGTTGCACAGTAGCTACTGCTGGGTGCTGTGTAAAAGTGCTTCTGAGGTAATTAGTGCCTTGTCCTGAAGGTGAAGTTTTAGTTACTCCAAATCAATGAAAATTAAAAACCATCAGTGTTTTTATCATGAAGTTGCTGGGCTTGAGAGTGCTCCTTAGGCATTAGTAAAGTTCAGCCTAGATGGGAATAGCTGCTGTGGAGAAAAGGCTCTGTCCCTTCTACCCACAAGGCAGCAGTGTCTGTGGAAGGGGTTCCAAACGGAAGGAGAAAGGCACTAGAGGCTTTGAAAATCCAGCAGAAAAAAAATCCTTCAGCTCCTCTCTATTTTCTACTGCAAGCAACTTCACAACTGGCGTAGTCCAAATAACGCAGCCTTAGGAAAGGGAAGAGCAGCTTCCCTAGCCAGCAGTGTTTCTGGGAGACCTGAATTGAGATCTCAGTCCTCCCAGAGCGTCCTGATCCTGATTCTTTCTCGGGTCCATTGGCTTCTTCCTCGTTGCTGTGACCACTTGAACTTTGGGCTGCTCTTTATGGGTGGAGGCCAGCGTCTTCCTGGCAGCTTCCAGGTGCTCTTAGGAGCCCACAAGCTGCAGGGGAAGGAGACCGTGTACCAAGCACCTGCTAGAGGAATCTGCTAGTCCCGTTGGTGGAGTAGCGGCATGAGGGCAGGTACCTGCATCCTGCTCGAGAGGACAAAGTGCTTGATGTTTGGGTAGCGCATGTAGCCATGCTTTTGGGAACGTCACCAAAGTGCTGCTGAAAGTGAGGCCTCAAAGGTGCTGAAAAGCTCTCTGATGGCCTAACAATAATTATTAATACTCATAAAAATTAGTGAACTCCTCACCTCCTAGCAGAAGACTGGAATAATAACTAGAGAGTTTTTGTACAATCAGAGATCAAAATAGGCATTTTTGTGCAGGGAACACGTCTTCTTGAGCGTGGTCCCCTTCTTGCATCCCATCCCCTGCTGGCTGCGTTTTTATCTTCCTGATTTACAAGCCAGGGAATGGCTTTTTTTCCTCTCCCATGCTCCTGCGACAGGAGTGCGGGGGAGAGGGATTAGTGAGCTAATTAGAAATGATCGCATCTATCAACACTAATTAAGAGTCCTGTGGTCTCACTCGCGCGTTCTTTTGAGCTGTTCCCCTTCGGGACAGCACCACAATCACCCCCTGCCTTTGGGGCCGTTCTGTCCCTTCCGCGCTGATTGGAAGTGATGGCTGGGCTGCGTGTCGGGTATGGAAAATGCTGCTCAGGATGTGCTTTGTAGGCTGCCTCCTCTTTCATTGCCTGCTGTCACCAGGGGCACCCTGGGCCTCCGTGGGCACAACATTGCTGCTCCTAATGACCAGAGAATGAAAACGGCAGAGGGATTTGTTTCCAACACCTCTTTCTTCCAGTGGCTTTTTCACTTGTGGCACTAGGACTTACAGGGCTGCTTCTCCAAGGAGTTAAGTGAACCAAGATAGGTGCTGTTTGTTGGGATCCGGCACAGCTGCAAGAGATGTAAGCTCTGTCCCCAGCCCTGTGGTAACACTTCAACAGCAGATCAGGTATTTGTTCTGCAAGAGCAATCCCAAGAACTCATCCAGACAAGACCTAAAACTAGTTGCCTTCTTTCAATTACTGTTATAGTGCATAGATTGGATGAGAAGTAAAAAATTAACAATATTAACAGATTTGCCCAACAAACTTGCTTATCCAGATTGTTTGGCCACGTGGAATCCTACCGGAATACTTAAGCGGGTCCTTCCTTCCATTTCCCTGATCCAAAACAGATGAGAGGAGGGAAAGAAGGTTCTGTAATGAGGATGGAGAAAGCTTCGATTCCATCTTTCTGCATTTTTCTCTGGTCAGAGAGGTGTTTACTGGGGAATGTTGAACTCGCATCAGATGCCAGCTTCATCTCCTGTTTTGTGCCATGTCTGCAGAGTTACTGAGGCAAGGAAGGAACTTCCTAAACTTGTCTGGAAGAGTCAAGCTAGAGTATTTGCTGAACTAGAGCCTGAAAAGCCTCTCGTGCAGAGGTACAAACGAGAGAGCACGGTTCAACTCTGCTAACTGCATTTGCTAACAGGGCTGCATGATCTTTGAGGCAGGCTTTGGAGGTTCAGGACAGGTGAGAAAGAGACAGAAAACTTGGCAGACACTTTGTGAGGGGCATTATTTTATTTAAAAGTGTAGCATAATTCATTTGGCCACACAAATCAGAAATAACACTTCATAATTAATGTTTGCTTCTGTATTGATTGGAAGTCAAGCAGTTTACCTTCTGGAGTAGAAGCTGACAGTACAAGTAAAATATCAATCTTAAGCAGACAAGAGGGAAACTAGCACATTTTCTTCCTAGAAATACTGCAGTACCTGAAATACATAGGAAAAACAGGTGGGCAGTGGGGTTGTTGGTTTGCTGTACCCAACACAAGAGAACTGCAGAGCTGGCACGAGCAGGGGAAGTTCAGATGATTGCTGAGAGCAGAATGCACTCACTGAGGAAGGGCTCTGAATTGCCACATCTCAAAACACACTTTTGTGATGGTCTCGTGTTGCTGTCTCTTGCTCTAGGAATGACATGTTTGCGGAATACTTTCTATCATGCCAAGAATGAAGGCTTATGTTTTGAAAGGACTTTTTCATGTATCTCCATCTTTTGCTGAGGAAAAGCAATGCCCAGCCATCAATTTGAAGCCTTCTTAATCCTATGCCACAGGCTGTAGGGGTTGGTGAACATTGCTGGGTTTGGTCTGCGGCACAGTATACCCAGCCCAGAAAGTCTTGAGTCTCTCATCAAGAAAAAGCCCTGAAAAAGACTTCTGTTTCTGTTGGGGTGTTCAGCTAAAGCCTTGCAGCAGTCTGGTGATGTGGATGTGCTCCAGCAGGCCGTTGATGGAAAACTTCCTGTACCTGGGCCTTCTTTTCCTGCCATTCCGGCACCTTTCTCTTATTTGATGGCTGCAGGGAGCTGTTGGTCTCACAGTCTTCAGGCGTGAAGGCTTTCAGAGCATGCTGCATTGCTCACAATGTCAATACCGATTTCCTGCTAGTGCAGCTTTTCGGTGGTGTCATCTCTCATTATCACATGGGCTTTCCTTGGGCTTTTCCTTGTCTCTCATTCAGAATTTTGACCTTCCTTATTAATTAAACAACAACTTTCCTCCAGCCAGTGATTGAGTTATTCAGTAATACCTGCCTAAAGCCATTATAATAAAGGACAGAAGTTCTTTTTAATGCAAATGATTTGGTTCCAGATGTTTTGATCACATTAGACGGTGACTCAAATTAAGCAGAGATTGGATTAAGCAACAGGTTACCATGGCTGCTTTTCCTAATCATCATGATTCCTGACATGTCTGTTTCCCTGAATATACACTAAAGAAGGCAGGGTAGCCCCCAGTTCTCCTCTATATGGCTAGAAACTTTTGAGATAAAAATGACAGAATGTAGGTGCTGCATTTTCCTCAGTAAGGATCTTCCCTCTCCAAAAATGGTACCATTACTAAGATGCTACCCTGGCTTGTTGATGACATTCTGGGAAGAGGTTGTGTGATTTTGAAAGCAGCAGTTATAGAACATGACAAAGGCTTCTCAGGCGGTATATCAGCTTCCTAAGGCCTGAGGAAATTCCTCTGTAGGGAATAGTTATGGTAAGGGGTGGGATTTAGAATTAGAAGGCAAATCCAGAGTAGGATTCAGTGGCTTGAGCACTTGGGTTTGACAATAATTGGAGGCTTCCAAGAGAAAGTATTTAACCATTTGTATAACTTACCTAGAGTTGTGCAACAGCTATTCCATCTCCAAGCTGCCAAATCAAGAGTAGCTGCCTTCCTGAAATCAGACTAAACTAAGTCCAGGTTTAATGAAGAAAATATGAAGTGCAATTCTCTGTCTCTTAGAATGTCAGGATAGGGAATGGCAGTGGGATCTTCTGGTCCAAAATCTTGCGTTTCTGCTAAGACTGTACTGTTTAGAGAAAGGAGAGCTGAGTATGTAGAGAAGAGTCCAAACTACAAACTTGACATGTTTTTCTTTCTTTTTTTTTTTTGTTTTTGTTTTCTTTCCCTGGTTTCTTCACGCAGCTCGGATTGGAAAAATGAAACGGAGGAAGCAAGACGAAGGGCAGGTATGTCCCCTCTGCAGCCGGCCCCTGTCAGGATCCGAGGAGGAGATGAGTAGGCATGTGGAACAATGCCTTGCAAAGGTAGAGGCGCAGCAGGATCGCCTGCTGCCATTCCCTTCTCTCTACTCCCAGCTTGGTCTGCAGCTGGCCTAACGCGGGGCAAAAACTAACATTGCTGAGCCTGAAGGCAATGCTAACTGTCTGCCCAAGATCTGTAGCCACTTTACTTTCTCTCAAAAGATGGTTTATTCTGGAATTTCTCCTGTGTTGTTCTGGTAACTTCTCTTTTCTGTGCACCCTTTCTGTTAAAGAAGTCCGAATTGAGGTCTATAAAGGTTGTATTGAGGTTTTCAAAGCCCTTTGCAGGACTTCATGCTTCCTATGTACTGCAGCAAAAAAAAGTTCTTAAATTGGATGTCATCAAAGGCAGAGATTGTCTTTTGTTAGTGTATTCTTTTTTCCCCGGTAGCAGCTTGGCATTTGTAAATGTTGCATGACCACCTCGCCCCAGAAAGTGTGTGAGAGATGTCTCAGAGTTAAGCGGAGCCAGTCCCTCGCCCATCTTCCTGCAGATGGCAAGAAAGGAAGAACAAGCCCTAGGAGAGAGCACTCTGTCATTGCACTCTCTGTGCTTGTTCTTCATGAAAAGTCCTCAGTGAAGATAGCAAAAAGTTCATTCTTGTTTCCTGAAGAGATGCAGGGTGTAAAGGTGTCTTCTGATCAGTGTGCTAAATAATGAGCTCTAGGAGATACTTCCTTCTCAGTTTCTGTAGGTGGGAGTTTCTCTGTGTTGTGGATTAAAGGAATTTGTTGTTTCCATGATAAATAGGAGAATTGTGCATGCAAGGTAGGGGAACTGCATGCTTAAATCCACACCAGGATTGTTGTAGGAAGCAGAACTAAAATTTCTGGGGTATGGGGTTTTTTTTGTGTGTTTGTTTTTTAAAGAAAGTGTTCAGATCACTGGGACTGGGGGAGGGGAGGAGATGCTCCGGTCCTATCTGTACCTAGCTGCCCTGAGAACAGTCCAGCTTTTTTCCATCAGTTGTTAACCCCAAAGCACTGATTCATGTATCTCAATGCTCTGCCCCTGCTCTACTCTATGCAGAGAGAAGGCTCGTGCATGACTGAGGATGACTCTGTGGACATCGAGAATGAGAATGGCAACCGCTTTGAAGAGTACGAGTGGTGTGGACAGAAGAGGATACGGGCTACCACCCTCCTGGAGGGAGGATTTCGAGGTGCGCCAGTGTTTTGGGGACCCCTCTGATCCCTTGCGAATCGTTCTGTTGTGAAATTTGTTTATTGCCTGTCTTTAGAGGGAGGGACGGGCTGCATCAGCATGTGGATGTGGGGTTTTCCCTTTCATAATGATTATAAAGTGGTTCTGGTTTTCTGCCTCTCCAGAACAATGAGAGTAAAGATTTGCACAAATTTTGAACAAAAGCAAGGCTTTATTTCTCTCTTGAGAAATGTGACTAAAAGGGGAGCGAGTAGGAATGGATAGAATGGGGAGATCATTTGGGGAAATAGCTTCTTATATGTTGCACATAGTAAGAAGTACGTGGAAATATTTGAGAAGAGGGAAATAGAAATGAAATTGTAAAAATTCCCAGCCTGGAGTGACGAAACCTGGTGTATCAGCCCCTGGTGATGTATTGGAGGTGACAGCTAAGTCGCTTTAGCACCTGCATAAAATATTAAAGGGCCGGTTGTGCATTTATCACTCCATCCCTTTTAAGGTTGATAAATGAGAATCCAGGAACCTGCTCTGCACCTCCAGCGCTGCAAGCCCTTAGGGCTCCCAGACAAACACATTTTATTTTTCCTCCTCCTTTTGCTCCTTCCCCAGTGACGGGGAAATCAGTTACTGAGGAGAGAGTGAGTTATGGCAAAATTTGACCTCTTGTGAGCTTTATTGGTGAATGTAATTTTAGCTAGAAACCTGGCCCTTTTCTTACACTCAGCCCTTTGGCCTCGAAGAGGAGGATTTACTAAACTGCTTTGGCATGGACCTCTGGCACTAAGAGTCTCTCACAAGCAACCCACGTAGTGCATGCCTAATGAGAGGAGGAATGCTGGCTCCCTCCGTTCAATAAAGAGGATGGGATGCGATCTCTTCCTATATTCGCTTGGATTTTAATTTAAAATATCTCAAGGGGAAAGGCTACTAAGTAAGGGAGTTGGACTTAGAAGCCACTGTGTGTTCAGTGACAGCCTAGCACTCCTGGTCTGCCCTTACCTTCCTCTAAAATTAAATTGTAGCTAGGGAGTAGCAGAGCAGATGATCAGGATCACAGAGGTGAAGGAGCAGTTTCTCTGTGCTTTCAAGGCTAGCTAGTGAAGCTCGTGATGTTCACTTCCTATGTCTTTAGCCTTTATTTTCCTCACTTTTTCTGTGCTCACATAGAATTGTGTGTGCGCGTGGTTCTGATTGGACTGTGCAGTGCTTTAAACTTTTTGCTTAGCTGTATAGTTATTACAGTCAGTTGCCATAAGCATTGGATGTCTATGTCCCTCTGTCATTGTCACTGCTACTATTAGATCGTCCTTTTAGTCCTGATAAACAAAAACTGCTCAGTCCATTCCTGTCCCTCCATGTGCATGTGCGGTTTCTTCCTTTAACCCTACAGAATACCTGAGTTTTTGAAGCATGGTCTTTGAGCATGATCTTCAACCTCTTTTGTTGTCAGCCTTGTGCTGTCCTCACCTGATTAATATTCCTTTTTAAAAAATTTACTCACTGGATTGTGATTTGACCCTTTCATTCCATACCAGTCATTTGGACAGAGTCTTTCAAATAGGACTCCAGGTTGGCAAAGTGTGCGTAATTGATGTGATGAGGCTGTGTAAATACATGGTGCTTGCTTCTTGATTCTTTTTCTTCTGTGTTTAATTGGTATTTTTAAATTGGTTAAAGTTTGCATTACGTAAGTCGGCTGCTTTTCTCCCTCAGAGGTTAGATTCTAGCAACATCAGTGCTGTAGCCTTCCCTGCTAGAAGGCTGCACCACATGCATAAACACTTACTTCAGGTGTAATACTTGAAAAACCCTCGCTACGTTGAAAAAGCTACAGGGTCTTCCTCCCTTTAAGATCCTGTGCTTACACAGGCAGCCAGGAGAGAACTAGAGGACTTGGGGGAAAAGAAGAGCTCAGCTAGGTACAGTTGTGAACCCCCTGGTAATTAGCTGCGGTGACAAGGCCTTTGGATTAGCCTCCTTCCCTTCTTGGTGCAAGGTGAGAGCTGCTTGTAGATCAGCTGGAATGCACAAGGGCCTCCTGGTGATGTTCGTGTTGAGCATCCTCCTTCCCCTCACTTTGGGTGGCAGAGGCCACTGCTAAAAGCCTGACTCCACCTGGGTGCCTGGGATATCCCTAGTACCTGTTTTCTTGCTTCCTTCTCCAGAACATGCCTGTGCCAGCAGGGAGACTCAACAGCCCTTGAATTCCCATAGTGAGGTGCACTTTTCCCTAAGCAGGGGAATTTTTTATCACCAAGTTTCTGCCCAGTGTTGTGAGATGACAAGATACTATTTGCAGCATGCCTGACCACTCTGTACAAGAAGTTTTTGTGAAATTTGGGGAACCAAAGCAAACCTGGAATGATCTATGCTAGCTGATTTATTTCATTTTAAGCAAGTTAGACCTTTGAATTCCCTCTTTGGTAGTTTTCGTCTTTTCTCTAGCTGCTGGCACTCAGATTTCCTCAGTCAGATCTCTCTCTGCACTCTCAGGTAAACTTAAGGTGACAGTCTTTTTCTTTTCTCTGCAGTGTTGGCTCTTTCCTTGTTTTGGGTGCGGAGTTTCTAATTTACACATTGCTGAATTACACGTTGCTTTTAATTTACACATTTTAATTTACACATTTAATTTGCACAAATGGTGAAGCACAGCATTTTGGAGATACCCTCTAAAGCTTAAAACTGCTTTATCTGGAGTTAACAAGACCCTCATTAACCCTTCTCATCTGGGACTCTCTTCCCTTTGCTGAGAAGTAGCAGTGATGTGGAAATCAAAAGTCTTTTTTAATGCCAGACAGCCTTTGCCAGATTTCATGGATGTCACCAGTGTTTGAAGAGATGACATGGGGAAATATTTAAAATTGAACGGGAGAATAGATGTCTGTGTGTCTCCTCAATTTCTGTTTTAATGATATGTTGCTCTGAGGAGGTATTGAGGGGAGCATTTATAGCGTGAATCAGTTTAGGCCATTGAGCAGCATTTTGGAAGGAACTCAAAAGTGAACACAGGCTCTGGCTTTTTTTTTTTAATAATTGTTTTTGGTTAATGGATAAATTTCATGTCACTTTCAGGGTGAAGAAAGCTCTTCACTAATATATGAAAGATCCTGTTAGGTTCTCTGGTAGTGGAGTGTTGGGAGATTGTGGGGTTTTTTGTTTGTTTGTTTTTTATTGTATTATTTTGAGGGGGAGAGGGAAGGTCAGGGAAATGAATAACTTTTTTTTTTTTCTGGAAGAAGTCTAATGCTTAAACTAAATGTGTCACTTGTGTGTTTCCTAGGAGGAAGTTTTCATGCTTTAAAAACTGTTCTGATGAATATTTGCCCCTCTGACCTGAGTGACTCTTTTAGAAATTGGAATTTGTCCTGGCCTTGCAGCTGGAGATCCCCAGTGAGTTCCAGTGCAGCGGATCAAAGCGCACCCTGCCATGGCTTGGTGTACTTGAGACAGCAAGTACAAGGAACAGGAGATTGTGGTAGGAAGGTGTGTGACATGACTAGGTAGTGCTAACGTGAGTACATTAGCTCTTAAGCTGTTGGGTTTGGTGTAGGCATTTGTTCAGAAATTTTTGGTACTTTTAGCTGTCCTTCTAATTTCATAGATTGTCCTTTTCTATTGCTTAACTTGATTGTTCCAAACTGGAGGACTGCAGGCTGTCAATGAAGATATTGACAATTATAGTGGATTTGGGGCTACTGAATTTCTGTGCAGATCCTGCTAAAAGTAGGGAGCTGTCCTCTTTTGTAAGAGTTTTGTTTTCTTCTGTTCCATTTTTGTTTGGGATGAGAGCAGAAGGCTAGCAGCACGAAACATATGCCTAGTCTTGTTTTAATCAAGCTCTTGCTTCTAAGTGGAAAACCATGCAGAAGTCTAGATTGTTTCCCTGTCTCAGAATTGTGTTGCAAAACTAGAATTTCTCTCGAATTACCTGAGCATTCAATAACCCCCTATCTTAAGGCAGTGAGGTACGGTTCTGGTGAAAGGCATCTTCCCTCTCAGATGCTCTCTGTTGCAGGGGATTTTTTCATGCAGTCTTTGTCTAATGAGCTCCACGCCAGTCTCTGTTTAGGAAGCCTACAAGACTTTGCAAGGGAAAGCATCAAGTGTCTCATTTCTATTTTTTTAACTCAACGTATTTGTAGCAATTCTTCTGTTTCTCTCCCGAATGGATGCACATTACCCTCAGTGTTTACACTGTAAGGTTATCCCTTTAAAGAATTCCTGAGGGAAGTTCAAAAGGTTTTTTTTCTTTTTCTTCCTTCTTTGAAAGGTTCAGTGTTGCTTTTTGTGTGTATGTCTCTTACTTGAAAGAAGGGAAAGGGGGGGAGAGTGAAAAAAGTGCTTTATCTGAAAAGAATCGCATCAGCTTCGCGCTGATAGAAGCTGCTGTCATCTCTTAAACGGCTTAGCACAGTCAAAAGGCAAGAAGACTTAAAACAGTGTCTTACACAGGGATCGATGGGTGGAACACATAACTGGTAGCTGCAAAAAAAAAAAAGGCAGAGGGGGAGAGATAACGGTAATGATTGCATTGAGGGAAGCTTGGGGGAGGCTTGTTCTTTGTAACACAGCTTCAAAGGTGTCTGGAGTGGTGCCTAAGCAAACTCTGCTGTGAAGTCGCTGCCTCGGTGGGTCTAGGCAAGGAGAAAGTGGGGGGATCCCTGCACCCTTCCTCTCTCAGCAGATGGGACAAAGTTGATTAGTAAATGTCAGGTTAGCAGCTCCCGTCTGCTGCCTCGTCTCTGAGGAGGGATTTCTGCTGGCAAGTCTCTTGCCGTTCCTTGTGGGAAAACTGTTTGGCCGGGAGCGGGGAAGGAGGGGAGCGGTTGGGGGACACGGGGGGACGGGATGTCAGTTTATCGATCGCACCTCAGTCAGGAGAGCTGCGGGCGCAGCGCTCCGAGCACGAGCGGCAGCGTGCTTAATGTGATTGAAAGGCAGTTAAAATGGCGGTGACCTTTTCAGGGGGAATTAGATTGCCTGCCAAGAGTGGTTAGAGGGAGTGATAACGCCAGCTTGAGGAAGCTGTCCAGTCTGCTTCAAAGGGGGAGAGACGGAGACGCGGAAAGCCAGCCAGCAGCAAGTACCATTTAAGCGGCGAGCGGCACGGGCTGACAGAGCGGAGATTGCTGTCCCCTCCGGATCATCTGAAGGGCCCAGAGGGATGCTGCTAAGCTCTCCCCACCCAAGCGGCCATCCCCTTCCCCATCTGCCCCACCAAAACGCCTTCCTCTGGGCGCAGTAGCAAACCGTTCACCGGTGCTGCTGTGGGCTGCTTTGCCTTCAGCAGGTCAGTTGCCTTGAAAACAGCATAGAAGAGGGGAAGGCTTTGAGCGTGTTAACATGCTAAGCAGGGCCTTTCCAGGCGGGGATACTTTCTAAGAAAGATCAAGATGGCAAGTATCTGACTGAGATGGATTGTGAGACTCTTGAAGCAACAACACGCAGGGATTACTTAACCTCAAATTTCTCTCTATTTCTCCAGGCTACTTCCCTCCTAAGATAGCACAGGGCTTGTACGCATTTGTGTCCTTAGCACGGGAAGGGAACAGCACCAGTTAGTGTGTGCAAAGAGGGACTTGGTAAGGCCTTGTGAGCTGCAACAAACTGAGTCATCCCACGGTGCCCGTTCGCATTGGATCTCGTGTCATGCGCAATTAGGGCAGCTGCTTGGAAATGGAGACTTTATTAAAATGTCTGAAAGTTTCTAGCAGATGGCTGCAGTCCCACTGCCAGCTCTCTATCTCTGCAGAAGCAAGATGTGGTTCAGTTTGGGCAGGAAATGCTGCAGACCAGCCTCCTTCCAGCCAAAGGCAGCTTGCCCAAGCTATATGCTCTTCCTCTCTGTGTTCCTTCTAAATATCCTTAATAGTGGAAGCGTGCTCACAAGCATGAGGTCCTATCCTCTAAAACTAAGTAGGTGCTTTTCAGTTTACTACCTCTGCAGCACAATGACTTTTCACTTGTATAACTACTCTGGTAGCTACCTTGGTACCTTTATAGAAGCTGCCTGGGAGCTCAGATAGATTTTGCGCTTCTTGGTGTCTTTTATGAACGTTAAACTGTATAGCGAAACTTAACAAAAGGCTTGTTTGGTCCATACGTGGGGAAAGCGAAGCACCGAAAAGCAACTTTCCAGCATTGTGATATTGGTGGGAAAGCTGGGGTAGAGCCTAAATTTCTTCTTCTAGAAACCCGCGTCGTAGTCAGCAGTGCCCTCTTCCAGACGGAGTATAACTGGGTGAGCAGGAAAGCTTCTCAAGACAGTGAAGTCTGACATCTTTTTGTGGCAGAAGGTTAAAGCACTGTTTAAGGTTGTACTGAAAAGAAGGGATAAACCGATCCACTGAAATTTGGCAGAAGCATTTCTACAGAGCTGTAGGTGTGACTTCTGAGAGAGTGCGCAGGAAATGAAAGCTCTCACCGGCATACAATGTATAAACTGCAGTAACAATGAATAAATTGCAGCATTTTAAATATAAATTATATAAGTTTATATATTTAAATATAAATTATATAATTGTATTAAATTATGTAATTGTATTTTTCAGATGCTTATTTTATGGCCTGTCTGTTCTTTAGAGGGCCTCTAAGTCCCAAAACATTCATATGCCTTACCTCAGCCCTTGTGTAAAATGGTGGTAATCCTGGTAATCCTTCTGTAGCTGAAGGAACCCTACCTTGTACTTGCATCCCAAGCATTCCTAAATGTTTGCACCTCTCCACTTAGAAGCAAGTACTTCCTCATAAGGTTGTACTTGACCTAAAAATGCTGGGAGACTTGTTTATATGTAATGTACTATATAGGAGGTGAATAGGCTATACATGTCCCCATAGGCTGCATTCCTGTTTAGAAGTTGAGGGATTCTGTGGAATAAATGTCTTCTGGATATTATGCTACACATTCATATCAAAAACTGACTTTAATGAGCAGGACAAGCAAATGAGAATAGTATATGATTTAAAAAATATATCCTAGCTTATATATAAAGGCTGTCACTGATTAATTGATGCTATCATGTGTTCTTAATATTTGTTTAACACTTCAAGCATCAGTGTAACGCAGAGTGTAATTATTGGGATTCCATCAGGTTAAAAGCACTAACTTAAAAAATCCCCTCCAATAACTCAGTCCTTATGGACATTAAAAATCAAGAATGTTAATATTATATTTTTGAGGCATTCTGATTTAACACATTTAAAAATCTAAGAACATAAATTTTATACTCAAAGTACAAGAAAGACTTAGCTAAAGGGAGCATAGTCAGCTGAATCTTGATTTATGTAACACTGACAGTCACTCTAACCAGAAAAAGCCTTTGTGTAGGAAGAAGGGGGATTCTGTCCATTTGACAGTATTATGTATAGTTCTTGGGGAAGTAGAAGTGTCTGTCACCCAGCAATAGAGGAAGGAGAAAAAAAATAATTAAAAAGAAAACATAAAATGCAGTTGTAAACCCATGAAAATTGGCAGGGGGAGTAAGGGAGCAGGTAGAGCACCCAAAACTACTCAATTTTTTTGAAATTGACTGGATTTCAATTTGACAGCATCCCTTTAAACTTCAATGTTCCTAGATCTCAGACGTGCCGTATGAGATCTTCCAGTCCCATCTGCAACACTTGCCAAGTTGCTCTCTCCAGTCCATTTTTCTAGAGCTCTTTTCGCTTTAGTTTTGAAAGTCCTAGGCTTTAAGACAGTCATTTGACTTTTTTTTTTTTTTCTTTTTTTTTCCTCCAAGCATCTGCAGTTTTGCTAGAACTGCAACCTAGCTCTTGGCGACTCAGGTCAAACTTCAGCCTTAAGCACCAAGCTCTTGATTGACGTGATTTTAATAGCATTTTAGAATACAGTTGTTAAGTCAGGGGCAGCAAGATTTTTCTAAAGGAAAAGGGAGCCCGGGTCTCAATGGCTTTAAACAGCTCCTGTCTCCGCGTGTCGCCTCTGACGCTCGCCGGTGAAACGCATTATCGAGTAGCGCCCGGAAAGTGGCTAACTGCGTTTGACACACGCCAACTCCCTGCCTCCACACTGGATAATTGCATTGTCAACTGTTCAGCAAAGTGGCAGGTGACACTGCAGCCGGATTGATTGTCCTCGTATGGAGGCTTCGAAGACTGTCAGCTACCCAATCGATAGAGTTTACACAAGACACCGTGGCTGCATCTGTAACTAATTTCAGTTTGAGACTCGCAGGATGCGGTGGCCTCCGCTTCCTGGCTTGCGCTCTCACTCCTTGCATCCTTTCCCTGGGCTCAAAAGTTGCTTCGCTGCTGCAAGCACAGCTCTATTTCTTATTTTGGAGCTGGAAGTGCAGAAATCAATGGTGTGTTTTGTCGTTTCAGAGTTGAGGGCATTGCAGCACATGGCTAACTAGCAGCTCCAGTTTTGCAATCGATAGGCTGATCAATTGATTAAATTAACACTGATTTTTCTTTCTTCTCTCCAGCCTAGAAAAGAATTAGTTTGGGAAGAGCATATGGGTTTAGCCTGTGAAATTTAGGCTTTGGATTTTTTTGGGTGGTTGACTCTTTCCCCCACAGATACAATCTCTGCGCTCATCATTATTTAAAGCAAACGGCACTGGGGCCGGCACTGGCAGCGGCCCATTCTAAGCCCAGGTGCTGCTTTCAGCTCTTCGCCAGCCCTGCTGCTTCATGCTTGGCTGCCTTAGAAAAGTCGTCCTCCGAGCTCTGCTGTGCTGCTTTATTATTGGCAAAGTTGCGACATTCCTGTGATCCCTGTCAGTGGTGCTTATTGATCCAGTGATGTGAATCTGCTTAGTGATTCAAGATTACTTTAATTCTCCCTCTTCCTTTTTTTGTTTGTTTCCACCCCCTCCCTAGGGGAACAAAAGCTTTCAGATCCACCTTCCTCTGACAGTGGAAAACGAAGCATAGCTGCAAAGGCTGTGGCTGTGCTGCCACGTTTGTACTTCAGCTTTTGAGGCAGATGTGAGACTGCTCGCACCTTCGTGCAGCTGTGAAGCTCTAGGAGGAGCTGTGCGTGAATGGCCAAACTGGATCAGCCCTTTGGGTCCAAGGGTGTTTTCCTCTCTGCAGCCAAGATCCGCACCTGATGTGTTAGAGAGAGGCATGAAGGATACCCCAGGAGTACTCCTAGTCAGTTCCTTGATTCTTTGAGGGGTGGGGAAGCCTCTTCCCTGAGTCTTGCTGCGACTTGCTGCTATCCTAGACCATGGAGCTTGCCTGCCCTTTGTTCAGCATGTGGCTGCCAGATGATTTTAATGGTCATAAAATTATATGGCCCTTTCTTTAAAGGCAGCTGTTCCTCCGCTCTGTTAGCAAAGATTCCTGCAAGCATCCAAGATGTTGGTGAGCAGTCAGGTTGCTGGCAGCTTGTTTGTGCCTCTGTGGGAGCTAATAGACAACGTCAGACTGATGCATCTGCTATTTCAGGTGTTCCATGTGATGACACAGTTGGGTGTCAGTTTTCCAGGTAAATCACTGTTTCACTTGAAATGGATCTGGCTCCAGAGAAACAAAACTCTTGTCCTGCAAGCAGCATTTCATAGATGCTGAATGTAATTTTTTCCTGCAAGAGGCTGTGAAAGTCGCTGTAAGAATTCTTCTGTATCATTATATGAGTTAGAGAAGAAGGAACAGTTTGATTCTGCAGAAACATGGCTGCAGAAATGTTAAGAATCTGGAGGAAGGCCACAGTTTGGGATGACCTTGTTCTCAGCCTTCCTCTTGTTTCCAAGGATCCCTAATGGCTTTTGCTTTCTTCCAAAATAACCTTTTAAAATTAAACAGCGTCTATGCCATCTTGTCCTCTTAGTGCTAGTTTGGGGTCCTTTAGCACCTGATGATAAGCCCAGTTTAGAGCCATTCTGAGGAAGTGCATGGGGTCTGGCCACGGGTCTGTGTAAACTACTTTTATTGCCCTCAGTGCTTTCACTCTCCAAGAAGCCAACGAGTGACATTTCATTAAGAAAATAGTGAACGTGCTAGACAGGGAGGTTTTGCAGGAGGGGGTTACTGCAGTGAGCATTGTTAGCAAAGGCTACAGTTCTGGAGACTTACAAGAAGTTTATTTTCTTCCTTCCTAAACATGTGTAAATTACCTGTGAGCAATGGGAAAGCCTCTTCCCAGCTTCTTTCTAGAGCCTGGGAAAGCTGCCCCTCAGGTGGATTTGGAGCTAGACCCACTTATAGAACTTCTAGAAGAAATCCAGAATTTTGTGTGTTCCTGTGACAGATTCAAAATTCCTTTTTTAGGGGACAAATAAGAGAAACACTAACAAAGTAGTTGAGTTTGATTCTCTGTATGAGCAGCATCCAGTAGCAGCAGCCATAATGATGACACCAGTAATCTTGTAGTTATGTTTCTCTTGGACCTGGTACTTGAGCATATACAGAACAACGGTCTCCCAGCACTAGCTGTTCTGCCCAGATGGGAATTACCCAGCCCTGGTGGGGCAGGATAGGTCTCTGCTTTCCTAGCTGTGCTGATGGAAGTTGGCTGTGGTTGTTTGGGTCCATACTGGTGTGACGGTGTTACCTTTCTGCTCCTGACACCTCCAGTCTCCGCGGGAGCTCCTGTCTGTACAAGAGCTAACAGAGTTGCCAGCACCAGAAGCTGCACGTGTTGTCACTTGGACCATCTGCCACTGAGCGTGATGGAGAAAGGGACTTGAATGTGAGGCCCTTTTATCTGTTCTATTCTGCGAATCTGCTTATATATCATGTTAATGACTGTGGATCTTAGCTTGAGCTGCCATTCACTTAAGATATGTTGAGATGACCTGTCATCTGGGGGGTTGCACAGGGAAGTGAGATTTGAGAAGCAGTGCAGAGGTCAGAGAGGATGCTTAGGTATAGGGGACAGCTTAGGAGAAGGCAAAAGGCTATGAGAACTTACACAAAGGGGAAGAAGGGGATTTCTGATGAGATTTATCTCCAGCCATTATTAATCTGTACATGGAAGAAAATGGGAAGTGTTATCCAGTCTCCTTCAAGATCAACTAATTCCTCTAACCTGTCAGTGCCTGCAGCCTGACGGTAGCTGAGAGGCATTTTTTTTTCCTTTCCTTTTTCAAAGCTGCATCCCTATTTGAGAAGAACTGTTGCTTGTGTAGAGTACCAGACTGTCCAGGAACTAGCTTGAGTTGGTGCTCAGACAGCCTGCTCTGAGGCCAGCCCAAGCAGAGCTGTGTACACAGCACTGGAGGGTCGCGGGCGCTCTAGGTAAGTGATCTTGATAGGTACATTCTGATTGATGGGGGAGTTTGTCTCCCAAACTGTCACAGGGTTTATAGAGGTGCCACTCAATACCAGTGCTGGAATTGCTTGTCAGAGCACCTGGCTGCAAGAGCAATGGGGATTGGAGACAGAGCTGTAACTTTGTTTTTTCTCTGCTTAATGGCCCCTGCATCTGACCTGCCTGCTCACTCCTGTTTGCCTGGACCTGAAGGAGGCAGCTGGGATTAAGACTGTCAGAGAATTGTGCAGCTTTAGCGTTGGGAGGGCTAATTGTATTGGAACTGGCAACATATGACAGTTGCAGTTGCCTCCAACCAAATACATAAGAACAACAAAAAAAGCAAGCAAAGAGAACAGTATGAGAGAGTCTGCATTTTCTGAAAGTTCTATCTGAAGGTGGCATTTTCAAATACAAGTGTGGAATTATGTTCTTTAGGCCTCGGGTGACTCTTCTTGTAAGATTTGCTGCTGCATCTGTGAATAACAGCTTCAGGATCATGTCTCTTGTGAATTCCTAGGTCAAACTTGCAACTTAACATGCAGTTGTTGGATTTGACTTTATTAACGCCCTGGGATAAAGTTCTAGACCCGAGCATTGACCTCTGGAGAGCGGCATTGGTTTTAGTGGTCTGCTCAGGACAGCACCGCTGATGGCAGTGAATTATTGCGTGGCCTTCAGAGTGCTGAACCTGCCAGAGAAACCTGTGAGCTGCTCCCAGAGCACTCAACTGAACTGCAGATCACCTAAGAGTCATAGTAGGGTCTTCTGGAGACTCCCATTTTCCTCTAATAGTTCTGAAACAGTGGTTTATCCACAGCACCTTCTGCTGTGTTTCTGCTGCATTTCACACTTTGCTTCTGAATAGCAGCGTATGCCATAGGCAGGTGATGGAAGTTTGGAGCCCTTTTTGCACTTGGGCTCAGTTGGTGAGAAGCAGGTGTGATCCTGCCAGGCCTTCCTTGCGTTTAGTGGCCCTCTTAATCCATTTATAACAACACTTGTCCAGAAATCTGGTTTGAATGAGCCTGAGATGAATGAATAATGTCAAGCAGTTTAGACGTCCAATATTTGAACAGCTGTGTGGGTGTTTTTCACTGGCTTTGTGCAGGGAAGCAACCCCAGGAAGTTAGACAAGGAGAGCTGGGTTGAAACTGTGGCCCAAACCCCAGCCCATTGGAAGTGGCCTTAAAACCCATCCCTGCTGCAGAGGAAGCGGTGATGGAGGCAGCTGTGGCAGACGACTCGTTCGACCAGCTGCCTCTCGCCTCAGCTCTGCATCCTTTCCTTCAGTGTTCTCTTTAGGGCAGTGACAGTACTGGGATTTATGAATCTTTTGATTCACATTGGGAACATATTTGTAGCCTGGGGGTCCACCTATCTGATTAGGAAAGAAATTTGCCCTTCTCCTGCAGCACATCTCAATCCATAAATTCCATATTCCCTCCTCTCTGTTTGGAAAGCTACTGCATGAGATCATTCTAGTGTGTATCTGGCATCATAACATCTAGTGACTGTCCAAACTCTTCCTCTGTGTATTCAGGGATGCTGCTCTTTTGGGAGCACAGTTGTTCCTACTGCTGAGTTAAGTTCTGCAAAAGGACTGCAATAGTATTATCGTTATAGACTTAAAGGGGATTTTCTTAAGTACAAAGATCTTGAGAGCAAGGACGTGAGGATTCTGAAGTCAAAGTGCCTTGATATTTGTGAATTGTATCGTAGTAAGCAGATTTTCTGTTCTTAAGCTCTGACCATAAACCACTAGTTGACTTGAGTGTCTTAGAAGGAAAATTGATGGAAAGGTGCATGTTTCCTGTGTGCTTGGCATCCTTGCAGACAGAGGGACGCAGAGAGCGATCCCATTTACATTCAGTCTTCTGACCCCTTGCTCCCTGCAGGCACTTGTTCCAAGTATTCATTATCTGGCTTACATTCAGATCACCTATGGGACTGGCCAAGGCACAGCTCCAGCTTTGCATGATTTGTGTTTCCCACATCTTCAAAAGAAAAATGAAGATCCGGGTGTCCAAAGTTTATGGCCTTTGAGAAGTGATGGGCTAAAGTAATGCCAGGTTCAGAGGATGGTGTTACTGCGGGTTAAACGCCGTGCCTGTAAATTACTACTCCATTGCCCACTGTGACTTTTCAAGCAGCTTTGAAAGACTATGCAGCTTCTCTGACAGGTCTCTCTTAGTACTCTAAATCTTCTCCCAAACATTGTGATGAACTGAAGGATTCAAGATTTACTAGATAAGCCATTGCAGCAGGAGAAGGCAGCTCGTGACATATGTTGGCTGGCAGCATGCAGCCAGTACATGAAACACTTTATATGGGGTCTGATAGAAGAAGGTTGCCCTGAAGATACTGCTGAGTTGACCTATGAGTATGACTCCTGTTCTACCTGAAGCAGAAGGTAGATGCTGCATTGTCAATGCTAGTTTTCTGAGCTCCAGTAAGAATTAAGGTTGGCAGTTCCATCGAAGTAAAAGGTAGTTTATGCTTCTAGGGAAAGGTTAGTCTTAAAATCATTGTCATGCTATGGTTATCACTCATTAAGGATCTTCTTTGTATTCATAGAAGAGGAATAACAAATCCGTATGAACAAATTTTATTTGGGACTTAATGAATGAGGGAGCTCCTCCATTCCTAGAGAGTGACATTAAAGAGCTGTTTCCCTGTATTGTCCTTGGAAATGAGACCTTCAACTTCCCCTGCTCTTGGCACAGGTGCAGACTGCTAGAAATACAGCTCATTTCTGTGCTGGAAAAGCACAAGTCTGCTGCTGACAGCACAAGCTTGTGGGTATGTTGGTGAGAGGCCGGTAGGCTGAGCATAATAAGCCTAAAGCCACAGAATATCCTCNTTTTTTTTTTTTTTTTTTTTTTTTTTTTTTTCCTCCAGATACACCCCTTATCTGGTATCTTGCATTATGTTAGCCTGTTTCCTGCAGTTAGGACTAGGTTCACAGTGCAGGAATCCAGCACCTGTGGGACATTCGTGCGAAGCTGAGTCTGTCTCTGCCTTACCCTCTGTGTTTGCAGGTAGGATATGCTCCCTGATCTGCCTGGCACACGCTTAGGTCACTAGCAGTCTGGATGCACTGGGTCTTCTCTGTGTTGTGAGCCAGATAGTCTGTGTCAGCTGGGCAGTGGGATGCTGAGTGAAGAAGCCCAGCGGAGGCAGCCAGAGTGAGCAAGTTGATATCCACACAGGAGGTGTCCCCAGGCAGCTTAACGTGCTGCAGAGCTGCATGCAAGTGAGGTCCTTGCACCACCCTGGGACCCCGGATACCTTGGATTCGTTTCTAACCTCACCAGCAAAGTGTGTCCAGTGCCAAGTCACATAAAGAATAAACATATGTTTACTTAGTTTCTCTTCTGTTAATAAACATTAGGCAGTATATGACAAATGGTGGTTCATCTTACTAGCTGTTTGTACGCAGACTGGGATAAAGTAAACCTGGTTATAATTAGCAAAGAAATAATTAACAAAATGCTTGAGGACCAAAATAAATGCAAGTATTGATAGGAAGTGGTGATTCTTATATAGGTTGATCCTGAGTGGAACTGTATGCTCTTGCTTACTGCTGGAGTTAGGACTGGGTTTGTGTCTGACTTACAAGAGATACAAAACTTAACAAGACTCTTGCTGATTTGCACTGGCATGTGCTCCAATGAGAAGTGTTTGTGAAGGGCTATCACTGAGTGTAGATGCTGATGATTTGTGAGAAACATCATTCTTAAATGTTTTAGAAGGATCATCATTACTTGTATTCGGTTTGCATTGCACTCTGCTTATAGGACTAATGCAAAATGTTTCTGGGCCTTCTCTTAGTGCCGATAGTGGGGTTACTCATTTCTATGAAAAATCATAATCATTGACTTCTCTGTTCTGCTTTGCTATTTTCTGACTTTGAGAGAAATGCTTCTACTTTCCTATTATTTGTGTGGAAAGTAAAAGGACAGCAAGGTTTCATTTTCAGTGTTATGGGGCATTTCTGTGAGCATCATTTGTACAGTCTTTGGAACCTAATCCTTGTGCAGTCTTTGGAGCAGATACCTTCCATCAGTCTGTTACAAGTAAAGGGCAGCCTGCAGATCTGTGCTGCACCTTGTGCTCCAAAGATCTCCTTCCCTTGGACTCCAATTCAAACTTATCCACACATTTTATCTCTTCCAGGTTCTGGGTTTATCATGTGCAGCGGCAAGGAGAATCCAGACAGTGACGCTGACCTGGACGTGGATGGGGACGACACACTTGAATACGGGAAACCACAGTATCGTTTTTGAAAGGCTCTTGCTGAGAGAGAGCTTAGAGATGCATCTCATGTATCAGGTAGCTCTGGTACAGCACAGAGTAATGTTGGCTAGTCTGTACACAGGCCTAGTGGAAATGGCAGCACCTTCCATGGTCACCTTGTTATATGAACTAGGAGGGGTTCTCAGTTACTCCCTTTGAGATCCTTGTGTTCACACAATGCTACTTCAGACCCACGTGGTGAAAGGTGTAGGAGATGTTGCATGAGATAAAATTACACTGTTTCTCTACTGAGTAATTCATAAGCTGTGCTGGTTACCAGTGATGTCTCCATCCATGCTTTCCTTCACATAGATAGTTTGGTGGGGGTTTTTTTGTTTTTGTTTTTTTTTTTTTTTTTCTTTTCCCTACTTCACTGGTAAGAATTTAGTCTCTATTCTACAAACCATGCAGTTTTTTGACCCGTTTATTTTTAGAGCTTTTGTGCAGAGTTTCAAGCACTGTACATCTGTCATTGTTACTGTGAGCCTGCATTTTTGTTCCTTTCATTGGTCAGAGCATGGGCAGAACCATCATAAAAGATAACTTTTCTGGAATTCCTCCATCCAAGAGCCAGACCATTGGACAAAGCTCTAGGAGAGCTGTAGCAAACTTTCTGTGCCCCAATTCAGCTCTGCAGCCACCAAGGAGGGAATCCTACAAAGGTATTAGACAGGTGTTGACTCCTTAGCTGTGGTGTGGAAGAATGTATAGCTCTAGAATGGGATTTTACTGAAATCTGTACCATCTTTTCAGGACAAAGACCCAATCTTTCTCTGGTAAAAGATCTCTGTAGCTCAAACAAATAGTGGGTTAACATGAATACTCTTTGCAAAGACTGGGGAATTCTTTCCTTCAAAGAGCTATGCCTTCACATTGCAGTCAAAGGACCTATTTGTATCCCTTAACGTAGAAGAGCATTTTGATTCAGCATTTAAAAGCATGTCCCTCTGGATACCAGCCCCTCTTCTTTTGTGGTGTTCCCCATTGGAATGAATTTGCTCTGAATCCCAGATAGTATCCCAGTCACCTCAGAAGCAGAGTGCCTGCCCACTATCTGCCAGGCCGTGTGTTCCTTAACCCTTGTGCTCAGGTACACCGAGGCAGACGTTATCCCTTGCACTGGGGAAGAGCCAGGTGAAGCCAAAGAGAGGGAGGCGCTCCGCGGTGCTGTGTTAAAGTAAGTGCTTTCTAATTTACTTCCATTATACTTGGGGGATCTGAATTTGTGGAAAATGTCTGTTCCTTTTTAAGTGCATGAGTCGCAACAAGGAAGACTTTCCAAGAAGCAATTTATAACACGGCTGAATTTCTACTTCTGCAGCCTCTTTGTAAAAGCTTCGCTGCACATTCTGCATCACCTTGACCACACCGGTGGGCAGCTAGCACTCTTTTCTCCCAGAGTAGTGCTGGACAGAAGCTGTATTCTGCCCAAGGAGAATCTGTGCTGTACTAGGTCTTCAGACTTTGCCATGTTCCCAGATGAAACGTGGCCTCTTAATAAAAGCAGATATAACATGATGCCGTCTGAATCTTGTTTAGTCTTTTAGGAGTCTGACTCCTCAGGTATGACTTGGCCACATCCCATTATGTTCTGAGGGACAGACAAGCGATTCCCTGTGTGCTCAGCTCCAGGGCACAGGCATCCTGGGCAGGATGTTTGTGCTGCCCACATACCTGAGTGCAGAACGTAGGCAGCCATGCACAGCACAGTTGGGGAAGCATTTCAGGCAAATAAAATGAGCCTTAACAGAGAGCTAGGATTGCCTTCCAAGCCCTCTGCCCTGCATAAAGCAGGGTTTAAATTAGCCCCCTATCTCTTGGACTGAGTGATCCTGTGAGGTCAAGGTTGAAGTGATTGATAGAGCAGTGAAATGAAATTTTCTTACTTCTTAGCCTGTCACAAACACTAGTTCAAAATTAAGTTCCACTCCATAGAAATGTGAGATTTACCACACTGGATCCAAACCACTGATCCATGCGATACTTTACAAACATTGCTAGTCCACAGGCAGTGTCTAAAAAATGCTGAAGTTCCTTCACATCTAGGAAAGCAAGATTTTAGCAGGGGGATATCCAGACATCTCTTGTTAATGGCTATGGACACTTAGTGCGTGCTGAGATGGCTGAGGACTGGAGGCTTGGAGACCCAGCCAGATTCTGGGAGACCCAGAGTTTGTATATCTCTCACACTGAAATGTTTCACTGCCTGGACAGAGTGCTTGCATGTGGTTTAAACTCATTTGCCCATCTCTAAAACAGGTGTTACGATGTTGGTAAGTGCTGTGAAATTTTGTCAAGCTTCTATAGAAGTACAACAGTTTTAGCTGACAGCCTGAAGCACGAGCTTGGATTATCATGTGAATGTGACTCTTAGCTCTCCAAACTGGAGTATTTCATATTCACAAGTACCCAGGTTGTTCAGAAGATTCTTTTCTTGCGTCTGTTACAGACTTGCAAGCGAATGGACAGGGCCTTAAATTTACTGCACTTGAATGCTGTTCTTCAATGAGTAGTAGTGAGATAGGGCCTATGATGTGCAGTTATTCTTCAGAAACTGTGACGAGACGAACATTCTGTTCACCAGTTAGGTTTTCATTTTTGAAATCACGACTTCAAAATGCGCCTTAAATCACAGACAGGCACCGTTTGAATCCCAGGCCTTCACACAGCATGACATCCCCCATGTGATTTAGCAGGGGTCACAGCTAGAAGAGTAAGTTGTGAGTATATTGGTGGACACAGCACAGAAACACCTCCTGCAGTGGGCCAGTTTCTCACATTCAGTGTTTTGACTGATGGACAGAGATGCTGAGAAAGATGTGGTGTGTAGACTTCTTTCACGCAGCAAAGTTTTCCATATCAAACTTTCAGCATTCTACCCTTTTCTCTTTTAGTGGTGGCACACCCAGTACTCGAATAACGCCGGAGTTTTCTAAATGGGCCAGTGATGGTGAGTGTTACATGTGTAAATTATTTATCCTCATGCTACAGGAGGGCAGGTAGATGTTCTGTGTCTTCTAACTGCCGATACAGTAGTTGAAAATGGTAGTTGCAAATGTACTTGTGCAGTATCTGCAGATGTATATTACAGACTTGTACGTGACTGCAGTATCCTTTTGCAGAACCTGCAGAACTTTTACAGTGCAGCCAATCAAATGCAGTGGTATCTGGGAGAGATCCCAGAAATGCAACAGACTGAATTCTGTACTTCTTGGTGCAAATAGATATTCCCCTCTTATTAGACACACTGAGATAGGATTTAAGATGCATACGAAGCTAGCATCAAGATCAACCCTCTAGTCACCTGTTTTGCAGTCCAGTATTTGGCTCAAGAACTCACATATGTTTTGTGAATAGCATTACCTGTGTCATAATCTGCATTCAAAGAGTGCTGGTGACTGCTTAGCCCAGCATGTTTGTGCTTCAGCCAGGAATTAGGCTCCTCTCTGGAGAGGAGCTTTCTGAGCTATAGCTGGACACGCTGAAAAGGCATCTGAGCAGTACCTGGCAGTACCTGAGCAGTAAGAGGTAGGTATTGCATTGACCTGCTGTCTTGTCACTGAAAGACAAACTGCTGTTTCACAGAAGGACACATCAGAGCTTGACTCTGGTGTAACTGTTCAGCTGCTGCGGGTTGGAAATACATAGGCACCAGTTGCTTTTTTCCAGTCAGTTTCTTAGAATCTTCCCTTCTTTAAAAGGGAATTGTAGAGACTTGCCACAGTCTCTACATATAGGTCTTGTCCTTACTACAATCTATGTGTCAAGAGAGCCTGTAGCTCTAAAGCCTGCACATTTAGGACAGAAACTCTGAGATCAGTCCTATCTAGTGATCCATATTGGAGATGACAGAGCTGATGAGTAGGTGTGAAATTGTACCTTTGCTTGCATTATTTGAAAGCTCATAGAAACCACTGGTATTTTTTAAATCTGTATAAGTGCTGCTTTGTTTTATTTAGTGCCAGCAGCACTGGAAGTGTTGAGCAGCAATGCTGTGGAAATATGAGAATAATAAAAACTGGCACTTTCCAGCTGCAGATGCCAAATCTATTTCCAGAGCTGGGCAGTGCACTTCCAGCTCCCCTAGGAAGGGAAGTGAAGCTCAGCGACCTGAAGAGCCTTGTCCCAATGATTCTGTTCCCTGTTCTGTTACTGTAATGCTTTGGGCATTTGATTTCCAGCCTTGGAAGTACCTATGAAACATAACTGCTTGCCAGTGAGAAGGGGGGAGAGACAGTGGGGTAGGAGCAGTTTTGCTGGGGGCATGATCATTAAGTGAAGAGCATAAGATGTCTATCACAGCCATTTTCTTCTATGGGGTAGGCAATCACATATATTTCCTGTGGTGTAGGATCACTTGCTTGTGGGTGTGTTCTGCCTCAGTAACTACAGTCACAGAGGTGATGAAGCAGCAGCCCTGATGGCACCTCCTATAAGCCTGCCTTTGCTTTGTGTCTTTTACCTAAAGCAGCAGTGCTGAACCTATAGCCCAGAGGCTGACCTGCAGGCCAGTTCATGTGGCTCATTTCTTGCTGTCACCTTTCCTGCGGGCTCGCATCCCCTCCAGCACTGGGGAGAACTATGGGAATGCCGGTAGAGAAAAAAGCTCCAAGCAGACTGTTCTATCGGTACTGCATGCATCTTTCTCCCTACCTGTGTCTGAGGGATCTCGGAAAAAGGGAACAGCCGAGAGCAGGCTGTTGGCTCATGGATTTGCTCCAGATTCACCTTTCCAGAAATATGTTCTGTCATGGCAGCTTTATCAAACCTTTCTGAATTAAATCCGAGCTTAACTGGAAATTCTGCAATCTTCAGTCTGTCTGAAGTAATGAGAGATTGGGGATTGCATCTTCAGCCTGAATAAAAGTGTGCTGTCCAGAGAGGAGGGTTTCTGGCAAACAGGGGCACATACTCATACTGTCGGTCGCTTCTTTCTGACATAAAAATGACTCACCAGGGTCTTCTGCGTACACACCTGTAACTCGCTCAGACTATATAATCTAAATGCTCAAATATTCTTTTGTTCTTGTTCTTTTACTAATGTGTTGTTCTCCCCTCAACAGAAATGCCCTCAACGAGTAATGGTGAGAGCAGTAAACAGGAGACCATGCAGAAGACCTGTAAGAACAGTGACATTGAAAAGTGAGTGTAAATTGGATAGCTTTCCTTTTTCTTGTTTTAGGGGCCTTAGTGGCCTATCTGGAGCTCCAAGAAGCCGTGTTGTTCTGAGGGTATCCTGAGGGAGAAAAAAAAAGGCTTGTGGAGCTGTGCTTGCAGTTCTTGATTCTGCCTGCAAAACATAAGCTGTAAATGTATCTGTGTGATTGTCCTTTTACTGGAGAAACGACTTCATCATTGTGCCTTGGCTCTTGAGAGCAGTTTCCCACATTGCCTCAATTCTGTTTTTTCCTTGTGTGTTCCATGAAGGCTGCCATTCCAGCCTTCCCTTTTCCAGACAGGGAGATTCTGGCAGTCCCATAGCTTGCCAGGAGGCTCACTGGGGGAGTTTTTCTTTCTTTGTAGTCCAGATGACCTCTTTGTATGATTACTAACAGAAATGTCTCTTACAGTACTGACTGTGTTGTATCTGCAGCTGTTCCAGTTGATTTAGATGTTTGAGTCCCAGTGTTTGACTGTATGATAGTGCAGGTGCTCCTGGTAATATCCTTATCTTTCCCTTTCCCCTAGCTGGATATCCTACAGCCTAGTATAGGATAGAAACAACTATTGTTTTCTGTACCGTGTAACAGCCGCTCTTCTTGACCTGCTTGCATAAGCTGGTAGTTTGCTGATCCAGACCCCAAATTACAGGCTCTTACTCTTACTGTGAACCATGTTAAATTTTTTCTTTTTTGAAAGATCATTATTGCCTAAAAAAATGTTGCCTGTACAGTAAGCAAGAAGCAAAACAATTTGAATGAGATAGAAGCAAAGAAGCAGCATGGGATTTAAGTAGAGGTAGTGTTTGTATTTTGGGGAGGACGTCCACTGACAACTGGGAATGGAGAAAACCTGGTATAGAAATTAATAACTAAGTTTCTGTAAAACCAGTTGTAATATAATTTGTTCGCATCCTGACACAGGTATTGCATCCCTTTAACATTTTGGGATATTCAACAGCTTGGGAAGCCTCGCAAAGCTATGTTTGCTGTCAACTGTTAACAGAGGAAACTCCCTACCGCATCGGAAGTGTTAGTGCTGCCTCACGGTCCTGGCACTTTCTTTATACTGAGCCTTCCTTGGCATACCCCAAACATAGGTTTTTTGCTGTTTGAAGCTTCTCAGAGGGCAGAACTTGGCCAAAGACCAGTGAGTTTGGGAGCTGGCAGCTCAGCGCAGTCCTTAGGGTGAGCCAGTGTGTTGACTTGGTGGCAGGGGCTTGAGGGCACGTGTTTTTATCCCTTCTGCCCTAATCTGTCAGCCTCTCTCAGCCACTGCCTGGCTTCCCTTGGAGCCTCCTGCCTGTCAGCCCAGCAGCCCTCCACCCTCCTGAATCCACTCCTATTGAAAATCTTTAAACTGCGGGAGCTGAAAGGATTTGACATTTTCCAGAACACTTGAGCTCAAGTGATAAAATTGACATAGCTTTAATAATCTGATCAAAGAGGCTTTAGCTAGCACCTTTTGAAGGATCCCAGAATCCTTTCCAAACAACACTCATGCTAACTCCACTGCAGAGCAGGGGGAATGGGGGTGCAGGCGTGTGCGCTCCTTGCTCCGCAATAACCTCATCCTGCTAAAGCTTCAGTTCTGCAAAGGGTGCCAGAGGTCAGCAAAACCCAATAGAAATTACAGGAAAAACCTCAGTATCTTGCTGAGTCTTTCCAATAATGTTGATTTTGAAAGTAGCGGGGAGAGCTTTTTATTTAAGGGTCTTGATTTCCCTGACGTTCAGAAGGCAAGATGGTGTTTCAGGTGGAGAATTCCGAACTGCCTTGTCTCCCCCCGCATCTTTCCTTTGAGATATGTGTGTGATAAATAGTTTCTGTCCTGCCACTGAAGGAGTCTGAATGCTCTGTGTGCCCGTCTGTGTAGACGGGTTCTGTTAAATTAATTGATAACAGGGATCAGAGCTAGAAGCTTACAGAAAAGGTTGGGGGGGGAGAAGGGTTTTGTACTGTCTGGCTGCTTCCCTCTCCACTGCTGAGCCGTGATATATGGTGACCCAGCCCAAAAGGCTAAATTGATTCATCTGCAGTTCCTGTTTCTTAATCTGGAGCTAAATTGGTTTCATTTTTCTTGTTTTTGGGTGGCGTTTGCAGGAAGTTTTTGGCAGCATCACTTTACTCTATTGTTTGTAACTTTAATTTTTGCTTTTAAATCTGAACATTATTGATTGGCATGTTAAACCCTGTGTTGCATCTGATTAGCATTTTTTAAAGTGTTCAGAAGCCTGTGGTTTACCACCTGTGTCAGCCATGCTCTCCATTTGGAACAAGGGGTAATAGAGTTAGCAGTGAATCCATGTATCGATCCTGCTTCCCTAAGAATGACATTCCTTTCCCCTCCCGCTTCCAAAACCAAATCTAGGCATGGAGAGGGGTGTGTTTTTTAACAAATTTGTTAATATGGCAAATGATTCTTATTTTGGCATGCAGACAAAGTTCTTTGCTTGCAAGTTAATGGAATTGGGGCTCAGGTTTTCCTAAAGAGGCTCCATGCAGAATGACTCGGTGGGATTTGGGGAAAGTCTGCGCCACGTGTGTCCTCATGTGTCCTGATGCCACGTCATTGATATCCCAGGTCATCTGTGTTACGAGTGAACTCCAGGCAGCAGCCGCAGGCAGCGAGGGGTTGGGTTTGGTCCCAGCTCTCTTTCCCCGGAAAGAGGGCTCTCCAGGCAGTGGTGGCCGAGCTTCTCAGCAGACGGGGAAAGATCCGCCGGCAAACCGCTTCCCGGACGGGCTCTGGGGCGGCCTTGCGGTGGCCTCGGGGCGTTTCGCTGCTCACCACGCGCTTGAGCATCCTCCCAGCTCCTCCCGCAGCTGCGGAGCGAGCGCCACTCTGCACGGAGGGCGGCCGGAGCCACCCGCGCGCCCTCCCGCCGGACACCTCCCTCCCTCCTGGTGCCGTTTGGAAAGCCAGGCTGGCCGGGGTTAAAAGCCAGCATCTTAATTCAGAGTGCCAATGTTCAATTTTGCTTTCTGCCACCAAACGAGATTGCAGGCCAGCGAGAGAGTCTGGGTTAGTGGCCCACTGGGTCACCTCCCATTTGTTTTCCTCAATTTTGTGTTGTCATAAATTCATTCCAGCCCGTTGTGGTTGATCAGTTTATCTCCGCCGGGGCAGGGAGCGCTGCTAGCATGATATATGACACGAAACATTGTAGCCAGCCTCTCCATGAATCACTCCAGCTGGTCCGTGTCAGCCTGAAAGCAAACAGGGCCCGGCCGCCGAGTGTTGACTACGATGAGCTCAGTATGGGAAGAGACATGACGTATGAATGTTTATTTAATAATTCTCTAATATTTCCAGCGGAGTGTGGCTGTGCCTTCCGAGCTGGGCTGGAGGGAGGGGAGGTTGAGGAGGGAAACTCTAATCTGTTGGGGTGGGTCATAAATCAGGCAGACAACATCATTAATCAGGGATGGAGGAGGACTGGAAGGAGGTGGGACTGGAGCTGCCATCCTTGGTGGGAAGGGGGCTGTGCTCTTTCTTTTTTTTCTTTTTTTTTTTTTTTTTTTCTCCCTCCCTTAAAACAAATCTTGTTTCTGATTCCGCCTGCCCCGGTGGCACTGCCCGCGAAACAGCAGACGCGGGCACAAGGCTAGTTAAGCGAGTGCGTTACCATTGCGGTAACCCTTGCGATATGAGCCCGCCAAGCATTAAATCCCTGGGTAATCATCTTTATGTAATACTTCATGCTCATCGTGCTTCATCAGAGGATTTGGTGTTGGGTTAAAAGAATGATTTTAGAGACAGAAAGTGATTGTATTTATTTTCTTTGTCTCTTCTTTCATTCCCTCTCACCCGACCTCACCTCTTTCCAAAACAGCCTTTCTGAAAGCACCTGTTCTATAGGAGCTAATGAAGGACCATCACTTAAAATTTAAACAAAGCTTAGGGTGCTCTCCTTGTGCAAAGAGTGTAATGTGCAAGAGCAGTGCGGGAGGTGACAGCGTCTCAGCTCGGGGTCTCGGCGCCCCGGCAGACGCATCGAAATTGGAGCAGAACGGGTGTGAAGCAGAGGATTAGCACAAGCCGAGGGAGAGGGAATGCTTAAGTCAGGATGTTGAAGGGAAACAGGGAGAAGCCGCTATGAATTCACACTAGAGGATAAGTGCTCCCTGGCCTTTCTCCATGTTATATCATTAATAGGCTTTGGGGGTAGACAAGAAAATGGTATAGCAAAGATAAAATTTAAAAAAAAAATAGCCTGAGCCATAAATGAGCTCTTTGCACTCTGCAAAGTGAGAGTGTGATACTGCTGGGGAGCATCTGCAGCTGGAGGGTCCAGACCCAGCTCTGCCTGCGAAAACCAGAGACGAGACCCAGGACGCTGAATTGAAGCATGGGATTGTTGGGACCAAGCTGAGAAAATGCCATGTCCCTGGGCTGGGTGCTGCGTGTGTCTAGGGGCTTCTCTCTGGATTTTTTTTTGAGATTTTCGTTCTTCCTTTCAGTATCATCTCAGTAGTATGCAATATATGCATATAATGTAATGTATACTGGTATTTTTATGTTGGAAGAGTACGTGAAAAAATATTCAAGAAATGAGACATGCACATTAGTTCGTTAGGTAGGTTGGATGTTTAGATTATATTGGTGGAGAGCAAAATGCTGGGCTGAGATTTTTAATCCTGCTCACTCTTAAGTGCTTGGTAGAAATTGCATGGCTCGGTAGTAGTAGTCTTAAAGGTAATTATCACTGTGCAAGTGAAGTTTTGTTGGTGTCATGGCTCATCACAGGCTAGTAAAGCCCAGTGGGGCAGATTAACCAGAGGGACCCACATCTGGGGTATCTTAGCTTAACACTGCTGCATGCAGAGTTTTGGTCTGACTTGGAGGGGTTATCTCCTAGTCAGCATCCCCCCGTAGCAGAGGGCTCTGCATCCTACTGCACCTGTAATGTCTCCGAGCTAAAGTATCTGCAGAGTTGGGGGAGCAGCCACTGGCTTGGGGACAGTAGTGTCCCTGTCCCACCACTCACCAAAACCCTCAGCAGCAGCACTTTTTCTTCCTGTGGTGGAAGTACAGTTTAAGCAGCCTTGCCCTTCGTGTCTCTCCCCCCATACTTTTTTCCCTTTTTTCTTTTTTTTCCCTCTTTTTTTTTTTTTTCCTTTTTTTCCCTTTTAGTTTCAGAAATGCTGTTAACTTTAATTTGTGGAGTTGCTTCCTGGGAGTGAAAAATCGATGGGGGGCTATCGCAGTGTGAAATTCGACTGTCACTATTGAGCTATAGAGTTAGCAAGATGTCTTAGAAGGTAAAAAATAAATCGTGGCCCAGCAAGTGCTCAGCTGTGCTATTTCAAAGGGGATATGAGGCTGATGGTCCGTTAGAGGGTACTTCAGTTAGATGGATGATGATTCCTTGTGAAATATTGGAGTTATTCCATAGGTAAGAGAAACTTTAGCTTATAAAACACAAACAGCTGCCTTCTAGCAGACAGATTTTGCCCTTAGATGTCCGAGCAGCTTGTGAGAGAGAGGACGTGTCCCTAAAATAAGCCCTTTCTGTTTAACAGTGTCTCTGATGGAGCATTATCAGTCCCACTGTGTTCATTCTGAAAATACTTTGACTGAATGTGACTGAATTGGTTTTTTTCCATATCTTACCTACTTTGGAATAACTAAGAAATAGGAACTGTTTTTTTTTTGTTCTGCTTTGTTTTTTTAGTAAGTGTTTGTATGGTGCCTAGATGCTCTCAGGAGAAAAGTAGCATTTATTTTTAACGCAGGCCGTGTGCCGGTTTGGACGAGGATGCTCCGTGGAAGGGCGGGAGCTTCTGCGCGGGGTCATGTTGTGCCCCTTCTGCTGCCCGTTCGCGGCCGCGCTCGGGCATCTGCTTCAGGGCAGATGCGGCTGCGCGCGGCGGCTGCAGGCGGCTGTTAGCAGAACTGCTGCTTGCCTTGGCATTGGCAGGCTATTATGGCAGGAGTCAGTAAGTGTTTGTGCTGTGCCAGCTGCTGTGCGACAACAGGAGGATCCTAATTATGGCCCTGGGTAGTTTATGCATTTCCTAGGCCATAGTTAATAAATACAAATATGAAGTAATTACCAAAAAAAAAAAGCGGGTTGTGTTACTTCTCAACTAAACTGTGTATGGGATAGCTGTGAAAGCTGTAATTATTTCTTACACTTGCATGCACAGTCACAGCACCACTGAGGGGAGCTTACAGCTGCACAAAGACCTTCTGAGCCGCATTTAGCTGAGACTTGGGTAAAGATTCTCCCAAAATTTAATGACAGAAAAATTCATTATACTTTCATCTCTCCTCCTTCTCCACAGCACAGAACCCAAAAGTGCCTTTGCAGAGCAATGTAATAGCAAGTAATGTAATAAACATTGTCTAATATGTCAAATACTTTTTGCCCTCGCTTGAGCACTGATGCTTGTCTTAACCTTACTCACTCCCCAGCACTCTGTGCTCTGCATCTGCTACTTCTGTTTCTCCATTCACTTCTCCAGCTGCTTTCTTCTTCTTTGCCTCTATTTGTGTTCCCCAAAGCTGCTCTTTTATTCGCTCAAAAATTGCATAAGCGCTCTTGCTTTTGCCTCAGATAGCCAGCTCATGACCTCGCCTTCCTTTTCATTGCTGGTTTCCTTTTCCAGCTCTGGGACCACAGTTGGTTATACAATATTAATGTGCTGCAGATGCTTTAAATGGTCTCATGTTTCTTTTTGAAGGCACGATTACCTTAAATGATGCTAATTCTGATTCCTTCTTTTCCCATTAAAGGAAACAGTAACAGTGTAAAAGTTCTAGGCCAGGTTGCAGGAGTTATAGGAAATTGTCTTGAGGATGTTATCATGCTGCCCTTGTGTGCCTCCAATCAGTGGTCATGAATGAGAGTTCTGGAAAGCGTATCACCTATACGGTAAAGCCCTTAAAGGGCTGCAAGTGAGTCCAAGTGCTGCTGTAGTAGCATAGATATTTCCTGTTTATTTCAGCCGTTTGGATTCAGGCCATGGGATAGAAGGCGTGTAGTTGTGCACAGAGGCTGGGCACAAAACTTAGGCAACTTTAAGGTCCTTTCAGTCCTAGGAATTTGCTCTAATTCTTCTTTATAATTTTATACCGTGGTTGTCCAACCAAAAGCTACCAGCTGCCAGCTCCAAAGCTACCAGTAATCCCAAGCTACCTCCAGGCTGCAATAAGATGATGGGTTACAGCTGTCCTAAGTCTTCCAACAGGTAAAAAATACTTGCCTCACCATAGTGGAGCTTGGTCATAATCTAAATATGTTTACTCATGAATCAAAGCAAGTCTCAGGAAGCTGGAACCTCTAACCTGTGCGCCCTACTGAGGAGAGGAGCCGCGTTTTCCCATTGCCACCTGCTGCCTTTAGTGGCCCCGATTTTTGTTAAGGTAGAAAACCTGATACAGGTTCACCGATCTGTTAGGAATACACTTATGGTCACTGGGGTGAGAGACACATTTTAAAAGTGAACTGACATATTGACACATTAGATGTACAGTTATTTGTATTAAGGAGTTTTGTGTAGGATAATTATCTTTTTAACTCAGCAAACGCAGCTTCAACAAAGCCTTGCTGCAGCAGAACAGCCTTTAAAGCATGGTTTCCTTTATCACCAAAGCTGCTTCAGTAAAGCAATAGGATTGCATTTATTTTCTCTTTGGAGCAGAGGACATAGTCTCTAAATCGAAATCAGAATGACCATGCATTCTTTCTCCCAGCTTTCATGTAGAACCATAATTGCTCAAATGGCACATTTAAATTTTGGCGCAAGGTCAGACTTTCACTAGCCTCCTTTTTAAATCAGTCCCAGTGGCCAGTGGATACTATGTAGCCCTACAAATGCATCTAAACATGCTGACTCTGAGGCTCCTTCCATTCTGAATGATCAGCAGTGCCATCTGTCTCTGTTTTGATTGGGGCTGGGCACATGTGTCCCCATGAAACACGGGCCAAAAAGAGAGAGAGAGACAGAGAGGGAGGGAGAGGCAGTGCCTGAATTTACTTCCTCCTCTGTAAAGACATTGTTGGGTTCTGTGTTGTAGAGGCGGAGGAGATATGAAAGCCTAATGAATTCTTCTATCATTAAATTCTTCAGGGAATCTTTACCCAAGTCCCAACTAAATGCGTCTGAGAATGCCTTCGTGCAGCCTGAGAGGTATTGTGACGGTGCATGCAAGTGTAAGAGAAGTAATTCTTCTATGGGGAGAAAAGAATCAACATTTTTGGTTTGCATCAAGATGAAATTAGTCAGAAGCAAACTCTGAATTTGGCAGGCAGACACCAGCGTTAACAAGTTGTGCAAGCAAGTATAAAATAGAGGCGCTCGTGACTCGAAGAGCCTCAGCCTCGCATGTGTGTGCCCTTGCATGCACCCCGCTCCAAATTCACAACTTGGAACACGGAAATTAGAATGTGGAACATTGCATTATTCATAACTTGGCAACCAGAAGCCAGGGCACTTCGCCAAAATAAACTATTCTCTATAATTACAGGTGAAGCAACATTCTTTAATATCTTACAATACAAAAACATACATTAATCAAGAAAGAGTGCTTTTTTTTTTTTCCTAGAGGACAATAAATTAGTATCCTTGCCAGTTTCCTCAGTGCATGTGACAGTGTTTTACAGGATTATAAGTCAGCCTTTTTAAAGGAGGTTAGTCTAAAAACAAATAGACCCAATAAATGAGATTTTTAGCTAAATAAAGGGGAAGGCAGCTCCTAAACTGTTGAAGCCTTGCCAAAAGATCTGCTTTTAGCACTGGCATTCTTATAGACTAAGGGTCCAGGCTTCAGCTGCTGTAACTCAGCGTGGCTCCACTCATTGCAGCTTTGCAGGGTATGTTCCTGCTGCTGAGGATCTGGCCTCCTCTGCCTTAGCCAGCTCATCTAGTGAAATAAAACCTCGATGCTTCATGCCAAGCCAGTAGCCTGCACCTTCTGGGGTGGTTCACAGTCAGTCTGCCACCAGTGCCCAACACAGGCTTCTTTCAGAGTCTTAACATACTGAAAATGTTTGAGCTGTTCCTGTTTCCCTTAAAAGCCACCTGTGACTTCTCTTTTACTTGTCAGAGTAGGTGTTTTGCTTGTTAGTAGCCAGCTCTTTTTTTTTCAGCCTTGTGTTGCACACCAGTAGTGCAGAAGGCCATTGTATCCATGTGTCTCCCAGGAACCTCAGTAGTCCTCAGTCGCGTCTGCCGAAGGGAACTCCCTGTAATATTAGCAGTAGCACATGCTGCAGTGAGCACTTGCTGCATTGATGGCAAGTGGGAGGTTGAAATTCTTTCACCAGATTAAAAACAAAGAGAAAACTCATCCCAGAAAACTTAGAATTTTAGTCTGCTTGAAACTGAGTGAGGAAGATATGTTGAAGAAAACATGTAAGTGAGATCCAAGACCTCATCATGGTTCTATGCTGTTGCTCAGTGCTTGCTGAATGACTCTGCATAGCATGTTACAGACTAATAAAATATCATCTCTACTTTGAAGAAGTTGCCTTTTCTTCAAACATAAACTGGCTATGAGAGAAGGTTAGAAATAAATGATTATGTACTGCCATTGTGGGTGGGTTTTTTTGCATCATTTTATTGAATTTTGCAGATTTGTGCTCCAGAAAATGAGTTCTAGATGGTAGGATTTCTTGTCTGCAATATAGCAGTGGTTTTGATAATTGTCATTTCTGGCTGTCATTGGGTATAACCAAGAGCAATTTCTTTGCTCCTGGAACGTTACTTCAGCCTGAGTCTGCCTTCAAAGCATCGACCAGTCTGTTTCTAATATTTATGATATGTAAGCTGCTAGCGACCTGACCTCTGGCCTCAGTGCAGGGAAATGGCTTGTATGTTCTGGAGGGCTCATGTTCTCCGCCTTGGACAAGGGAAGATAAAGTCTTTGTTTAAAAATAAAGACAGCAGCCTCAGGTTTGTCAGCGAGTACAGTAAATTCTCTCCTCTGCCATTCTATGTTTACAGGCATATGGAAACAAATAAATGTATGAGGAAGAGAGAGGAAGGTCAGAATATCAAGTGTCAGAAGTAGCCCATGAAATTTTATTGGTGGTGTATTTAATCAGTGCTAAGCGTTTTTTACAAGGTACATACAAACAGTGGAATTGTAAAAAGCTATGGAATGCTATGTAAAGTGTGGCAATTTATGAAGAAGGGAAATTTATACCCAGTTGAAATAAACCAAATGGGAAGGTTGTATGGAGAGTTCTCAACATCTGGGAACATCAAGTGAGACCTGGGTGAGGCAGGGGGGCTATTCATGGAGACTTACTGATCTTTGAGGTGTTTTTCTGCCTCTTCAGTAGCAAATAGTTTGCATGTTTTTAAGGTTTTCAAATAGGCAGGATGTTAATGCAGTGTTTGTGGTTTTCTTTTTTATCCTTTTTTTCCCTGTATAATGGAGTGAATCCCGGGTGAACAGCTGTTACTGGTATCTCTGGTATCAGCCTCTTGGGCCCATTCCAGTCCAATAGTGTCTTGAGCAACCTCTTGTTATCCAGCTGGGAAGGGTTAACTGAAACCGATCACTTTGGCATCAGCATTTTTTGTTTCCTTTTTGGCCCAGTATTTTGTTGATGATAAAGCACAGACTTAGTCAATTGAGAGATTCCAGAGCTGCAGAATCAGAGATAATTTAATTAACGGAATTGCTTGTGATTGCCCACTGGGAGAGCGAGCAGGAATTGCTCGATTTAATTTGGAGAAACAAAGATCACATGCATGCTAATGTTTGACAAATAGCCAGCGTTTGGGTTAAAGTTTTTTTGTGAAGGGGGGCAGCTGATTCCTGGGGGAGATTCCCCAGGAAGTGATAGCTAAGTAATAGCTCTGAGATACAGATGCAGCCTTTTTCTCTTCCATAGCATATTTATGCCCTTTTCCTGGCCTTTTATCTGAACAAAACAAGGATTTATTCGACAGGAGGGAGATAAAGGAATAAAGTTTTCTTCTTATTTTTAGTGCTTGCCTAAACCCTAATATGAAACCAGAAAAATGTTTTGGTCACTAAGACTGGGAACTACCAAGTGCTGTTTCCCCAGTCTCATAGATTTGTTCCCCAGTATGTAGCATCCTCAAGTGTGTTTGCCAAGTTGCTGAAGAGTTAATCAGAAAGTCCCAAGAGAAAAGCAGATCAAACTTCCTCTGTAAAGGGTCCTTCATCGCTATCTCTGCTCCTGTATAAAGGCTCCTGCTCATGCTCCCCAACTTGTGGTACAAGTGTAGCTCCCCTGTCAAGTTAGTTAAGCATGGACATGCCCTTCTGGAGAAGTCTTGCCAGTGAAGACAAACCTTGTATGAGAAAGCTGCCCATACCTGGGTGGCAGGAGCAGTCCTAGCAGCTGGAGCTTGAGGCACAGCCCTTTGCAGCGCTTGTGGTCAGTAGATTTCTGCTGAGGCTGATAAATGATGTTACCCACACATTTCAAATCACAGCACTGAGATGCAAAATAGTCTTTCCACATTCAGCATCAGGCAAAGCAGGGAGTAGGGCCTGGAGTCTAATTCCCTCTTTGCTGTAACTCCCCCTGCCTCCCTTGGCAGGGGACCTGGTGGGCCATCATACCCCTTCCCTTGAGTCTGACCCTCACTGCATCCTGGCATTGCTCACTGTGTAAAAATCCAGCATAAGCTATGCTGCACTGTCCATCTCCCAGTACGGCGTGTAAGCTGTGCAGTCAACAGGGAAACCTAACGGAGCTCCCAAGATCGGAGTGCAGGAAGAGTTGCTCCTAAGTGATGCTTATCTTTAGGATACAAACAGCAGGTTGACGGTAAAATGTCACTAAATGGAATGGCATGTGTCCCAAGTGTGCTGGCCACCACAGAAGCCAGACACATGGGAAGTGACTCTTGTCTTTATTCTATCCCAGGAGGTAGTTCCAGTTTCCTTTATTTACTAATGTTCTCCGTATTTCCCTTGACCTCATTTCCTACGGCTTTTCGGAAGCAACCCTGTAATTATCGCTCACTTTGGGTTGACCCTTGGCCCCCATGTCCCTGGTTTCTGCTGCTCCGGGAGGCTTTCCTGAAATCTCAAGTGCAAAAAAATCAGTCGTGGCCAAGAACGGTCTCTCTTTTGAGATAGGAGCTGCATGTCATCCACTCTGCTGCGCACCAGAATTTGTCCTGAGAGCGCACTCGGCAGGGAGGAACGTGGGGTTGAAAGTCTGTCAGGGCTGAGCTGTGATCAACACTGGAAGATATTGCAGTGGCTAAAGCTCCCTCTTACCAATGCACCCCAGTCTTGTTAATAAATGTATATTTAACAATGTCTGGAGCGTATGAAGTGATAATAACTAAATCAATACCTCCCACATTGATTGTCCAGGATCCCTACAGCGTGACGCACGCAGCGGTGCGGTAATTTTCCAGCTAACTAGCACCCTGATCTACAGCCCTCCTATTGATTGGCCATTGTATCAGGCAGCCTCTGAGCATTATTGCTTATACCTCTATTCAGCCTCCTTTTCTGATTCATTCGTTTATTACTGGACAGGTGCGATTATCTCAGAGACTTTCCGAAATTGGCCAGCGCGGGTCAGCCAGTTAGACTTCTATAAACAAGCCATTTTCTATCTCCTCTAGTTGGTGCACTGGCAAATTTTTCAAGCTTTGACTGTTATTGGGCTCGGACTGGAATGAGGTGGCCTTTGCTTGGATCTGCTCAAGGATACTGCTTTTTCCTCCCCTCAGTGCATCAGCTGTCCTTCAGAGGAGGAAGGATGCCCCATGGATAGTAAGAGGAGAGTTCAGCAAGGGTTGATGTTCTGCTTGCTGCCCACTTTGCGCGGGAGCCGTGCTCATTCCCTTTAAAGCTCCAGTGCCCTTACGCATGCAGGAGGGAGAAGGGGATTCTGGAAAGTTTAATTCACCTGCAGCCTCAGTCCACCCTGAGCTTGCTGATGGGCCAGATTTGAAGGGAAATTATTTTCTCATCCCATAATCGTCTTCAAGGCATAAATAAATAATCCTGTTTCTCCCTCAGACCAGACTTTCCTAGACTTTTTTTTTCAGAAAATGCTAACAAACCATTCCCTGCAGCTGAAAAACAAAACTAGGGCATGACAGTAATTTATACCAATGAGTAGGAGCAAGCGGGTGTTTCACAGTGGGAAGCTCTGTCTCCTCTTGAACTCTTTTATTTTTCTCCAAAGAGTATTTATTCATACCAAGGCTTGAATCCACAGTGTCCTGCTCCCCAGGGAATTCCTACCCACTGGGCTGTCAAGGAACACGTGTATTTCTTTACCTCTTGTGCAGTCTTTAAGTGGGCCCTGTTTCCCAGGAACTGTCATTTTCAATGAATCTCCTTCTGAGGAAGATCCCTCCTGAAAACCCCCTGTCAGGTCTTGTAGGGAGCAGTCTCTGGGCAACCTTGCAGTCAGTGTCTGATCTGTGCAAAGCTGTGGGAGCTTTGTGCCGCTGGTACTTGAACCAATGTGCTCCTACATCTCCAGTTCCTTCTGTAATGTCGTAATCACAAAGTTCTCTCAAGATCTCTTCACAACTAGTTCCATTTCCAATATAGTTTGCTTTACTGACAGATCTAGGGTTTTGATGCTGTGTGCTCAGTCGTCTCGTCTGTGTAGCAGAGAGAGAGATACTCTGGATTACATTCAACGCCGGGGTCAGGCAGCAGAATCACCATGTCGGAGATGCTCCAGGTCCCTCCCTGGGTGCTGGTGACAGTGACTGGTGAATAAAGGAGCAAGCATGTGTGTGCTGGGAGAGTGCTAGGGTGGCAGCTTGTTTTATCCGTTATGGTAGTTCTACCTGTTGACAGATCATCCTCTAAAATGGTGCAACCTGTAGGTGGTACTGTGATATAATGTCCTGTAAACCATTTCTGGGAATGCTTTGGGGCCCCTGCCTATCTCTGCACAGTGCAGAAGTCTGATTTTGCAGCATGCTGGTGACACATCTTTGTATGTAATGCTGCCCATGTCTCCTCTGCTAAGCATTGCTGTCTGCCCTTGCTTTTAAGCTGGCAAGTTGCTCTTTTCATTAGCTTTGCAGAACCATGAAAATATACTCACCTCCCCTCAGCACAGTGCCTGGATGACAAAAGAGATAATGCTGCCCATCAAAAATGACCCTAGGAAATGGGAAACCAGGGATTGTAAAGCTGCTTTTATAGCCACCTGATTGGTAGTGTCCGTTGCTTTTGATTTCACCTTCTTTTCAGTTTTAGAACCCACAAGCTGGGTCTCATTTGGCATGGAAGCGATATGTTGTGTTGATCCTGTGTAACGAGCTCCTTTTGTGTCCCGCATGGTTCATGGCCAGGAAAGACACCCATTCCTTAAGGGGAAGAGCAACTGCCATTGCCTATAAGGAGTTAGCTCACCAGCCCTAGAGCAGCACACAGAATTGTGTATAAAGCATCCGTTTCCAAAGAATTCCTAGGGAGAGATAGGAAAAGAGGCAGAAAACAAAAACAAAAAAACAAACAAACAAAAATTTGTACCATGTGTTACAAATACTTGCTCTGTATGATAGTGACAACCCCAAGAGTGTTTGGTAGCCAGGCTCTCAAAATTCACACTGCTCTTTTCAGGAACTCCTCTTCAGCATAAGTTTTATGTAGTTTGCTCCTGTTTCCTGTGCAGTAATACCTACCCTGACACCTTTTTTTTTTTGCCTGAACTCTTAACATTCTTGTGTGCTCACTGATGCTGACTCTCCATCATCTTTTGTAGAATTACAGAAGACTCTGCAGTGACAACATTTGAAGCGTTAAAGGCTCGTGTCCGTGAGTTAGAAAGGCAGCTTTCCCGTGGGGACCGCTATAAATGTCTCATTTGCATGGTGAGTAGCACTCCAGTTGTGGTCATGAATCAGAAATGTCTTGGTACTTTTGCTTTATCTTTGCTGAGGTAGAGAAGCTCTTTTTGTTGTTCTTTTGGGGTAGGGTAGGAGAGCTGTATACCAAGAAGGGTCACTCCCTCTGTCTTTGAATGAAGGTGGTAGAACTTTTATAGCTCATGGTATTTCTGTATCTGTTACGTTGTTCCACTTGTGTTTGTAGCTGCCCATGTGTATCAGAGGCAAGAAAGCCCTAACCTCGCTAGTCAGTGCTCTCCTTTCAGCCAAAATGGAAAACTCTCAGGCATTGGCTGGGTTCTCTCCCTGCGTGTGTGAAGTTACATTCACACAGGAGAGCAGAATCTCTGAAGTGCCCTGGGCGATTCAAGAATAGGAATGTTTGCCAAGTATTTAAAGTTGCTGGTGTCCTGTTTGCTCTGTGGTGGTGATGTGGCCTCCGTAAAGAAGGACAGGAGCTCCCTCTGATGGTCAGAGCTTGCAAAGCTTCTCACCTCTCGTAGGGTTTGTGTTCTGCTCATAGTGGGAGAGAATCCTGCTTTGCATTTTTGCGCCATGCCTGATGCATGGCGCCCCCTCCTCAGTTCATGGCTGTCAGGTATGGGGATGCAACCCCCATCCCTGATCCCATAGAAGAGACCACAGCCTGCTGCTGATTTTCACAGATTTATTAGCACTGATAGAAATTACTCAGAAGAACGTGTGCCTGCTGAAATAGTGGCAGTGTGGATGTAGTTAAGCTGTTCTTGCAGAGCAGATAGTTGTGACTATAAAATGGACTGCAGGAGACTTTTTGCCTCCACTACACGAACACTGCTGTCTCTGCAGAGTTCTTAGATGCAAAGTCATTGGAAGTTGTTGATGAAAGATGACCTTAATTCTACTTTGTTTCTCCTTTGCTTCACACCTAATGTGGTAGATCAAGATCAGACCTGAGCTCTCTTGCTGTGCAATCAGCTTATCTGTAGTTAGTGTCTTATGCCATATGGACATAGAGGGTCTTGTGATGGGATTAAGAGTGAAAAAACAGTGGATCTCTTATGTGGGAATAACCTATTTGCTTCTTCTCCTCAGGATTCCTACACAATGCCCCTGACTTCCATTCAGTGCTGGCATGTGCACTGTGAAGAATGCTGGCTGCGGACTCTGGTGAGGCACTTGGCTACTTTCTTGTTGACTCATAGATTTCTCCCTCTCTCCAGGGTACATTATTTTAAACCATTGTGGGGAGAGATGTTTTTGCTTTATTTTAAACAACCTTAGTGCTGTACATACAAGCTTCCAACCTTCACTATCTAACGCGCCGCTCTGGCTTTGACTTAACTGAGCTGTGGTTGAGTTGTTGTAACCAAAGTGCAGTGCTGCTCGATGCAGCGCTTTAGGGACAGCCACTGCTCCTGCCGGAGCTCTGTGCTGGGACAGCCTTGCGTTACAGTAATTTCCTGTGGTGCATCCGCGCAGAGGTAAAGCTATGGGGATGGAGGCCAAATCACTGAGATCTCCTGGTCGATGTATCTTTGAGGAAAGCTAATATTCACCTGAAGGAAAGGGAATTGTGTTCAGGATAAATAATATGGAGGAGATATTTTATGCATATCAATTTATATTTTTGAGATTATTTGAAATAGCACTGTGCAGCTTTCAAATGTGTTCCTTGCTGTTCATAAAGTTGGGGATTACCTTGAATATTAAATTGGTGACCCAATGCAAGAGGAATTTGTACATTAGGAACATCAGGTTAAAATTTAAGATGTTATTAAGCAAAGTGTTTTCCTTTCCTTTGTTCAAACTGTGGGCTTTTAAATTAAACTTTCATTTCAGTCAGGTTGGGGAGTGGAAAATACCCAGCTGTGCTTTCTAGTTCTCTTCTTCGCAAGATGATACAGTGTTGAGTTGCAAAAAATGTAAGGGAATGCCACTCCTAAAAAACTATTCCTGTAAGGCATTACAAAATCCACTTTATAGAACACATTGTGCACTTGGAATTACGATTAAGCTGTTCGTGCTCCTTTAAATCCTGCCTTTTAAAAGTCATGTCCAAGAAAAGTTACCAGGACGATGAAGTGCCTGTGGGCTTGAGTACTAATAGCAACTCAATAACTTGGCTATCCCCTGGGCTACGTTTTATAGCCCTTCAGCTACACCCCGTCACTACTTAGATTATACAAGCTTTTGTAAACATTTTAGCAGCATGTTATAAAAGACACATATGTGGCTACGTGCGCTCTGCCACCTTTGCTAGGTGGAGAGAAGTCGTACTCTTCAGCAGCACTGCAGGCAGGATGAAGCACTGACTTTCTTCGTTCTCTTTATTCTGAAGTCTTTGTCCCTTCCTCATCCCAGCAGCCTTAAGTAATCTTTTAAGTCTGTCACACCTATTTCATACTGTTCTTAGGCTCAGCAGCAGCAACTTAGCTCCTTGTAGCAACTTAGAACTGCCGGAAAGCCTCGCTGCGGGCACTAGGGGTTTAGCGTGTGCCCTTGCAGCAGAGAAGCTGCCTCCTCTGCAGCCATCGGCCGGGGAGGTGGGAACGGAGCTGACTCCGCGCTCTCCACACGTGGCTCTTCTGCCACCGGGCAGGCGGGATGGGAACGGTCCGGCAGGCATCGTAGTCAGACTTGGCACTTGCATAGGGGAAGCAATTAATAAGTGGCTACTCATGTGTTCCCCAGTCCTACACTCTCCCTGCAGCCCCCAATTTATTAAGCCAGGCCTTTTCACCAGGCCTGCTTGCACTCTCGTTCCCGTCTCAAAAAAAAAAAAAAATCTCCCAGCCTGTGTTCGCATGTTTCTAATGTAACCATTAAAATGTAGCCCGAAGACAGCAATAAAAACCCTGGAACGCCTTGGTGCTTTTGTGTCTTGATCAAAGTCAATGTGTGTAATCTCGTTAAGACTGCCCTCCTTCCCCCCTCCTTTTTTTTTTTTTATGAATTTAATGGCATACAGCAGCTGGGCTCAGTGTTTAATGCTCACCAACCTGCATTGTTCTAATTAAGGTATCTCCTTTTATTTCGGGCACAAAAGAGACTCTTGTTTTCCTTTAACAAGCGAGGAGCTGTGGGATAGTGTGTGCAATAATCGCCACTCTTACCTTTCCTGGGGTATAAAGCCGGCTCCCTGGCGGGGGCAAGAGGAGGAGCAGAGGGAGCCCGCGCGTGCAGCACACATGGAAAGGCTTGGTCGGGGAAGAGGGGCGACGCGTTTCTTCTGTTGTGCAATAAACAATTTGTTGGAGTTAATAGGAGTTGGGGCGGGTGGCTTGTGTTGGGCTTCCGGACGCTTTTGAACGTTCTGGAGATCCCTGTTCGGGAGAAGCCGGTTTCTCCCGTGCGCCCGTGTTGTGGAAGCGCAGCCGAGCTGGGTTGTTGGATTGGGGTGTGAGAAGGGCATGTCTGCGTGTCAGCAAGGCCGCGGGACTGGAGGCTTCTTCTAAACCTATGTGCAGTCTTGAGGACAAGGTGACATTCGATGCTGTTGGCTGTTGCAGAGCAGAGGAGGTGAAATGGTTTTGAAGAGGCTTAAGGTTTGAACATTTTCTAGGAAATAGTACTAGAGTGACCTGAGTATTCCTAATATCCTGTGGTGTGTAGGCCATTGACAAGGATTAGCTCTTTGTAGTGTTTAGGCTTTCTGAAAGCACAGTTTTCTGGCTTTTGGCTCTCAGGTCCGAATAATAACTGTTCTGTTTTTAAAGGAAAAAAGGAAATATTTTTAAATCCTGCAAATGGCTGTTGGTCTCTCTGTGTTGGGTAGCCGTTACCCTAGAGCTCAATGGCATCTCGCTGACTTCTGGTACTGAGGGTGAAACATCCACCAGAGCAAACTTCATCTCTCTCTCCTCTTGCTGTGTGGGATTAACGTGAAGGCAAAGCTGGGTCACAGCAGAGAGCGGCTCTGCACAGCAAAAGGAGCCCCCAGGGATGGGTTAAGAGAACAGAGATTGTGCTGCTTGTTGAGGCAACCAGCACTTCAGCACCAGCAGAAGCTGCTCTGTTGGATGGTCCTCTTCAGCGTGGCCTTGGAGAGAAGGAGGAAACAGCCCTTCATCCACCACAGAGACACTGCACATAGGATGGCTGCGGTGTAGGACACGCCACGTGTGCTCCGTGCGCGGGGAGCAGCTCCAGGTAGAGGGAGGCAACAAGTTACTTAGCGCCAGTTCTTGCCTGGGTTCCTAGCAAATGGTACTGGCCATTTCCAGCTGGGTTTGGCTGCTGTTTTTGCATTGCTGTTTCAAACTAGACTGATGAGTTGGCTCCTGTTTGCTGGCTGTCTCTGGCAGTCAGCACTGACGCGTTTCACTCGTCCATACCTTGCCAAGTGGAGGCAGAGCTAGCTATAGCTTCAAGTTAAACAGCAACTGGGACAGAAGCCTGGAGGGCCTTCCTGTGGTTTCTTTTGGAAGCCTCTGAACACATATTCAGGTTCTTCAAAGACAGGAGAGGAAATAGGAGAGGAAGGGAGACGTAGGTGGGAGGGCTCATTTCCCCATGCAGTGACTGTCCCCAGGGCCGGCGTCTGTGCTGAGCTGGTTGCTGGACTGTAGCCCCGTGCCGCTGGGGCCTGTGGGATGAATCACCCTCTGGAAGAGGTTTGTTTCTGTCCCTCTCTGTTAACTGAGAGAGACCATGCAGTTCCTTGTGGGTGAGCCCTCCTCCCTGGGGAAATGCTCTCACAGTAAATGCCAGGGATCTGCTGCAGTGGTTCGCTGGGAGAATCGTGGAGCTTCTGTCCCTGGAGGTTTGTGAGGACACGATGGATGTGTGTCTGCCGGGGTAATTCGGGCTGCGATGGCCTTGCCAGGGGAGTGGATTTGGTGGCTCTTGAAGTCCCTCTGGGCAGTGATTCTGTGATCTCCCGAATCCTGATGCTCTTCCTTCCTAAATGGGTGGAATTAGAAGTGAAGTCCCACCATTGTTGGCCAGTGGATGGAGCTGTGCAGGAGTGAGTTCACCCTGTGCTGGATCCAGCATTTGCTGCATGCGTTTGCTGACCTGAGGCTTGTGCTTGTCCTGGGCTTGTTTGAAAATGACAACTGCAAACCCAGAAAATGACTTTTAAAAGCATGACTTTTAAAAAGCATTATGGAACATGCTTTCAGGGGATCCATCCATATATATATATTCTCTGCAGCCGACACATTTATATCTTTGGTAGATTATGCTACTGTGTTCAGAGCCCTGTAGCTTTTTCTAGGCTGTAATATCTTGTATTCCATGCGGGCTCCAGGGGTGTTTTTGTAAGAAGCAGCACAGACGCAGAGCAATCCTTGGGTGAATCCTCGGTGCTTCCAGCAACGAAGGGTCTTCCTGAGTCCGCATCCACATGGAGACCCCTGTGCTTGATCCATCACACCATTCCCATCTGCTGCACGATTGTCCAGTGTTGTTAACATACTGCAGTTTGGGCCTCCGGCAACGAGTGGCAGTGAGGATGCAGTAAGGAGGCCCTGTGGAAAAGGCTGTTCTCCTGAATGCTTTAACCCTGTTAGCCGAAGCTAGACGTGATCATTGGCGGTGACCAAGAGCTGCTGCCCTCGGAATTACCATTTATTGCCGCTTTGTGTGCGGGAATGGGGCTGTCGTCGTGTCTGAGAACAGGATCGTGGAGTCCAGAGCCTCATCTGGCAGAAACCAGCCGTTGGGTTGGGCCCCTCCTGTCATCTCTTTGCCTTAATATTCTTTGCTGTAAAATAGGCAACCTTTGAGCCCCATTTGGCAGTGGTACTTTTTAGGTAAAGTTGCTCTGTATGTGTTTCTTTTCTCTTCTCTTTGCTTGGTAGCATATTCTGCTCGGAAATTGCCCATTGGGAAGCCCACAGGACAAGCAAGAAGTGCCTAAACCCTTCCTTTAGAGTTTTCTTGCTTTAACCAATTTATAGCAGACATCACACAATTTTTCTTTTAAAAGGCAGATTTAAGACAAAATACTCCAACCCTTCCTGGCACCATGTGAGCCCTAACGACTTCTCAACATCTCAGCTCTCGTTAATGTCTTTTTCAAACTACTACCCCAAGTGATTAGCCTGTATTGTGGATCAATCACTTGCCAAATGTTAATTAAGAAAAGAGGAGAAAAAATAAACTTCATCGTGGTTCCAGTCCCTTTTCTGTGCTTTGTAACAGCCCCGGAGCTAACTTCTTGCAGCAGAGTTTTATAAACCCCTCAAAACTGGGGTTTATAATGGAAAAGCTGAGGTGGCCTTTACTCTAGCACACGCAGCTATAACACATCAAGGCTTTTCCATGAAGCTATGATGAAAGGAGCAGAAGGACCTGGAAAAAAAGAAAGAAAGAAATGGCCGACAGGTGGGACTTATTATTCCACAGCATTTTTATTTCAAGGGAAAAGTTTAGTAACCCCAGCTGGCAGGTGAGCAGTGGGGGAGCAAACGCTTTTTCATTGTGCCTGTGCCAGCACGTGTGTGTGTACACGCTCATGTGCCTCGCTACGAGGGAGGAGAGCTTAAAGGCTGGTGCCAGTAAATGTTGTACACCTAGCAGAAAAGTCAGATGTGAGGAGCCAGGTTCCGAGCAATTTTAATCTAAAGAGAAAAAATCAGGAGTTAGTTCCGAATTTGGCACACATGCTGATGTTTGCTTACGATGACAGATTTATTTAAAAAAAAAAGAAAAGGCTTCCCCAAGGATCCAAAGTCATTATTTTGGCTTGAACTATTTAATACCAAACATGAATACCGGGGAGATGCAGTGCTCCACAGGCAGTCGTCCTGCCAGGGCTCCCTGGACTGGGTGGCTTTGCAGAAACCCCTTCTCTCCAAGGTTCCCCACTGAGTTGTGTGCTCATGAGGTTACCCTGGAGGAGAGGAGTGCTCGCGTTTGCTCACAGCTATTTCAGGCCGTCTCCAAATCCCAGAACGGGCTTCGAGCTGCAGGCGAGTGCCATGGCAGCAGCTGAGCTTTGCTTTTGGCAGAGCTGAGCTAAGTTCAGTGCTGCTCTGCAGCCATCTCCTGCCAGACATCTCCACTAGCTTCAGCAGAGCTCAAGGAAGGTGACTCTTCAGCACTGCAGAGCAGCTCTGAGGGATGGGGAAGGTTTTAGGTGGCAGCAAATACTTTCTTTCATACTTCCCACTAGACTGAGACCAGGCTGAGGCATCTGGTGTGTTAGGAGCCTGATGCTGCAGAAGGTGCCTCTCCACAGTACGTTGTGCAGGGACACAAGAGCTCCAAGTACTCAGGTGAACCCCCTGCTGCCCCTGGCCACCAGGCTGTAACCTGTTGAGGAAGGGAAACTGGACACGGCTGCATGGAGCCAGACACATCTGGAACACCTTAAAGTCCCTGTACGCGTTTCCTACTGCTTGTCACGCACGCAGGAAAACCCGAGCGGGGCAGCTGCCAACTGCTGCACCCCGAGCAGCTTGCTGGGATTGAGGGGATTTCTCAGCCCCCCTATGCCGCTTCCTCGGACATCTTCCAGCTCCAAAGATGATGCCAGAAGGCCAGAGAGATACAACAGGCACCTCTGAGGACCAGAAAATTGCAAGGTGGTAGAGACCTGAGCAGGAACTCAATTGAAACATGATGTTTTGCCCCAATTGCATCCAAATAAGTGAATCTCCTTGGCAGTGCTGCCAAATAGTCAAACCTACAGAGTCTCTAAATGTGGCAGAAGGGGCAGATCTTTATATTTTTTCACTCCTACTTTGTAGGAGTTACTGCAGGTACCTTTGTTTTTAGAAAGACAGGTAGGGTAAGAGCTTGCTCTTTCCAGAGGCTGGAGATCCAGAGTTCTGGTTGTGGATGTAGATGGAGAGGTCTGTTACAGGTGGGCTCTCAGAGTGCAGCAGTCGTCCTTCGCTTTCATCGGGGTTCTGAGCTGCTGCCTGTAGTTCTGGCTAGTGCTTGCATTTCCCCGAGGCCAGCGCGCCCATGTTCGTGCTGTGAAGATGAGTGCACGGGGCTCTTCAGTGCGTTGCATGGGCTGGGTGAGAGAGTCCCTGTCCCAAAATGCTTAAAGCCTGGTCACAGCTGCTGGAGTGGGGATAAGGCGCACCCCAGGGAGACAGGACGATGATGCCCACAGTGACCAGTGCCAGAGCTGGACACAACATCCAGACCACCGGCGGTCTGTGCCAGGGCCGCTCTGCAACTCGTCCCGTGAGATTCATGCACCCAGGATGTCTTGGGGATCCCTTCATGCGCTTCCCTCCACTCTAGGCCAGCAGAGGCCTTTGTGCGTGGCTGTTGTACACCTCAAATGCAAGTGCCTGCAGTTCCCCAGTGCTCTGCAAGCGCCGCGCAGCCCGGGGGGCTGTCCCGGGGCACCTCTGCTCCGGCCAGGCTAAGCCCGGGCACGGGCGGCTGTGCGGAGGGTCCCTGCGCGCGGCTCCACACGGGGACAGCTCTGGGGGTGGCAGTTGCGTCCCGGTGGCTGCGAGGCTGCGCGTGGGGCTGCTCGCGGCAGAGCCACCTCTCTGCCGTCTCTCCCATCGGCCGTCTGTCACAGCTGCCAGGCTGATGGTGACCGGCGTCTGCTGACCCTGATTCTGAGGCTTGTTAACACCCCCTCGCCCTCAGCCTCGGTGACAGACGGCACGTCAGCCACTGCTCGACTTCCTGCCGTGTTCGTGTCGGGCACCCGTTTCCTCGCCGGGCTCGGGCTCTGCTGCTCTCAGTTGAGCAGGGCAGAACAGGCAGACCTGCCTCCACAGGGCGGGCTGGGGTGGGCCCCCGACAGTGTCCCACAGCCCCTCGCTGCTCCTGTGCCAGCTCCTGGCATCCGTCCAAGCACGTGGACGTCAAGTCACCCAGGACGCCAACGCTGCCGGCTTCGTTTTCTGGACTGGCTCCTGCAGAGGTGCCCGTGAGCAAGGGGAGCGGAAAGGGGCCGATCTGCGGGCCCCTGCCTGGAGGGGACGGGGTTGCCTTGCTCATGTGCTGCCCTTGCGGGAGTCCCAGGCCGAGGGGGGTCCAGGTGGGTTGCCCTCCTTCCTGGTGCTCGTTCTCACGCTGTTGGTCTCCTCGCAGGGTGCCAAGAAGCTCTGTCCCCAGTGCAACACCATCACGTCCCCCGGAGACCTGCGGCGCATCTACTTATGAAGGACCCAGCGGGACCGGGGCCCGGCTACTCGGCTCAGCTCGTCACACCAGGGGGAAGAGAGCGACAGCAGCAGCAAAAAGAGACATTTTAAAATTAACAAAAAAAAAAAAAAAAAGACCCAGAGACTCCAGATGTGGACTTGAGGATACAGGAGCAGTGGGGAGCCCCGGCTCCCAGGTCCCGCGTGTTGAGACCTCCGTCAGCATCTGCAGCGGGCAAAACCAAACCCTTCGTTGTGAAGCCCCCTTTTTTAAACCCAGTGTCCCCCATCACCCCGTTCCCGGCGCTGGCTTGGCATCGCGGACGGCTCGCGAGCCCTCCGTTGGACTGTGTTGGTGACCACTCTGACCCCAGGAAGCTGGGGAAGGGACCCTTGACAGAAAAAATGTTAAATAACCTGTAACTTGTGTTCCTTGTTCAGTTTTCTGTTTGTTTTTTGTTTTATTTTGGTTTGGTTTTGTTTTGTTTTGTGGTGTTCTAGTGATAAAAAAAAAGGTTTAAAGAAAAAAAAACACACCCAGGCAGAAATGAAGCACATGTAATATAGATTATATATGTTTACAATGTTGTGTATAAATGGGATAGACTCAAACATTACATACTAATAAGTTTCCCTTTTTTTTTTTGGGTTGTATTTTTTTTTAAGAAAAAAAAAATGAGCAGAGAACATTAAACCCATATTTTTCTTGGTTCAGCAAAGTTTTGGCATTAAAGTCATTAGTTTAAAAAAGTATATATATACATATATATAATATAAATGGTTTAATGTTCTGTGGTGTATATTTCCTCATTCAGATATGAAGTTAACAGCTTTTAGTAATGGCTGTAGCATTGCCCATAACTTACAGAACTTATGGGGAGTAGAGGAGGTGGATTTTTGTCATTAGTTGTAGCTAATGGGGCTATTTATAATGGAGTCGTTATCCCCGGGAAGACACGGCTTTTAGCTCCTTGCCGGGGCCGGGGGGAGCTCTGGCTCAGCCGCTTTTGCCTTTTCCAGGTGGGAAGGGGCAAACGGGGAGGAGGAGGAGGAGGAAGGAAGCGGCCTGGCCGAGCGCTGCCCGCGGCCCCGGCGAGGACTCCCTGCTCCGAGGTGTGACTTGGCCCCGCTCGAGGCGGCCCCTGCTTTGCTCCACGCTGTGGCTAGCTCCAATGCTCCGTCCAGGCAGGCGCCGGAGCCCTTCCCGTGGGAAGCTGCGGGATGCTTCCCGCCTCGTGGCGCCAGCTGGAGATGCTCCGGTGTCGCCTGAGGCCGGCAGGCCCCTTCCCGCAGCTCCTGCTCTCCTGGCTCCTGCCTGGCAGCAGCAGAGCAGGACAGTGGGTCTGGCGCCAGGGCAAGGGGACAGCCCCTCTCAGCCCCCCGGCATCCCCGCTGGAGCAGGGAGCCTCCAGCCGCAGCAGGGCCACGTCCTCACTTCGTCCCCGGCAGCGCCGCTCCGTATCCCCCACATCCTCAGCCTTAACCAAAGCTGCCATCTGGCCTCTTTTGTTTCTTTTTCTTTCAGTTCCAGGACCTAAGACACAGAGATGCTGGCGGCTCCCCGAGGTGGACGCGCAGCCCATGCTCAGGCTGGGCGCCTGCCAGGCAGCCTCCCCGCAGCAGGAAGACGGGAATGGGGAATTGCATCTCCCCTTGCTCCCGCGGGGTCGTTGGGAGCAGATCCCATGCCAGGAGCCCAGTGTGACAGGTCGAGGGAAGCTGCTGGACGGTTCAGGCTTGCAGGGCGGGATTTGCTTGGGCAAAGGCCGGCCAGCACAGAGCGAGCTGGGAGCGGAGCCGCCGGCTCCCGGGGTGCCCAGGAGGAGGTGGTGGCTCCGGAGGCAGCGCGTCCCCTGCGCCTCTGCCGCCTGCCTGGCGCTCTCCCCGGAGAGCAGCCCTCTCTCCCTGGTTTCAGAGGGATCCCAACTGCACCCTGGAAAAAAACACACCGCGAGGAGGGAGCTGTTTTGTCACAATCTTGGCAGGAGTCTGCAGTGTTTAACCCTGTCCCGGGCCTCCAAACACGTGGTGGCTGCAGCCCCAGGAGCCAGGAGCAACCCACGACGCTCCCGGGGGCCGGAGGCTGCCGAGCCCTGGCAGGAGGGTCCGGCGAGTCCGCGAGGAGGGCAAAAGGCTGCACCCGCCGAGCGCTCCCGGCTGGCTGATCCCGGATCCAGGGGGAGGCCGGCAGGAGCAGCAGGGCCCGGGTTTCTGGAGGGGTCTGCAGTGAGGCGCTGTGAGGGCTACGGCTCTCCCAGGGCCAGAGCCGGGTTTGAGAGGGCACCAGGGGCCCTTCCGAGAGGCAGCCGGGAAGGGGGAGATGGCATCTCCCTCGCCCGGCCCGTCTTTGGGAATAGGCCCCCCCCAGAACCAGGATTTCTGCGTGTGTTGTGGGCCAGCCGTGTGCTCTATGTACGTACGTGTAAAACCACATATAACTAGTCACTATTCTGTTTTCTGGTTCGGTTTGGTTTGACGTGTAAAGCCGGCCCCTGTTTTGGAGAGGAGGATGTGAGAGCTGCACCTCGGAGCGGGCACCAGCCCCAGACCCTCTTCTGTAACAAGTTTGAAACATTGGGAGGAATAAAAAATAAGGAATCTGAGTTACCTACCTTTGCCCAAAGAATCCCAGTTGCACAAAGCGATATTCCGGTGTGTCAATGATTGTGTGTCAGTGTATATTATACAAAGAGGTACTTGTCGCTCCCGTTTGTAAACTACATTTGACATTAATTAAACAAGTATAAATCTTCCCAGGCCCTCCCGACGTCTCAGTCTTTCCTTCTGTGGGCGCAGGGTGCCCAGCGGCTCCGCTCCCTCCTGCCGCCTGGAGCCGGGAGGTGCCGGGATTGCTCCGTGCGGCGGGACGGGACCCACGGGGCTCCTGCTGCAGCCGCGGCAGGGCCGGGGACACTGAGGGTGGCGCAAGGAGTCCCACGGGGCCAGCGCGGCCACCGGCCGCTCGCAGGGGCTGCCTGGAGCCAGACGAGCCGCTACCCTGAGCCCGGGCTGCTGCCAGACGGGGAATGTGTCCCTAGGGCTGAATCACTGTGTTGAAAACTGTGAGCAGGGGAAGGGGAAGGGGAAAGAAAAAAAGGGGCGGGGGGGGGAAGGAAAAAAGGGGTAAAAAAAAAGAGGGGGAAAATGAGGGAAAGGTAAGGGAAAAAGAAAGGGAAAGAGAAAAAAGGAAAGGAGAAAGGGGAAGGGTAAAAGGGAAAGGGAAAGGGGGAAGGAGGAAAGGGAAAGCGAAAGAGGAAAGGGGCAAAGGACCATGGCCTGGCCCTCTTCCCGTGCCCGCTGCTGCTCCCTGGCACGAGGCTGGGGCAGTGGGGCTGGGGAAGCTGGGCCAGGAGGGCCCTGGACGGGAGAGCAGCGGGTCAGGGCGCGCAGGGGCCTCGGGCCCCACTGATGGAGCCGCAGCCGCCCCGGCGGCGCGGGGCAGGCGGCCGCAGCCCCAACAGATCCATAAGCGCCGCATTAGGGGCCGCGGCGCCGGGTAGGGTTACCCGCCGCGGGCCGGAGGTCGCCCCCAGCTGGGGCCGGCCGCGCTGGCGCCGCCGCCTCTGGTTTACAAACACGGTGCAGGCGGGTCCATGGGGCAGCTCCCACCCAGCGCTGCCCCTGGGGACGGGCACTGGGTCCCTGGGGGCAGCCAGGACACCTGGGCCCCTTTGTCACGGCAGGGGGACAGCAGGGGCTTGGCCGCTTGGTGGGATTTTTCTCTGTCCAGGTGACATTTTTGCAGCAAAGGAGAAAAAAACTTTCTTTTTTTCTTTCTCCTCCTTTTTTTTACTCTTTTTCTTTTTTCTTAAGCGTACACAACCACCTTCCATGGGCTTGTCCAAGCCTCTCACGCCATCACCAGGCTCCAGGACCCGGCGCTTTCAGGCCAGCTGGATGGGGAAGGGGGCCCAGGGCCGGAGAAGGCCTGAGGCCGGGCTGAGGGCCTGGAAACGCTTCCTCGCGCACCCCACAGCAGGACACTAATATTTTATTTAAAATATCTCTAGGAAGGAGAGGGCCGTGATGTATCGAATGTATTGAGAAAATGCTAATGTGTAATAGCGTGTGTCAGGGGCCTCGTTCATCACCCCGCGCCGCCTTCTGGGGGATCCATATCTAATTAACAGTAATGAATGAGGGAGCCCACCTAATGACAGCCAGCCAGTTTGTTATGGAAATGAGGCAATCCCATTAGGCAAAACACTTAATTAAACAAACTGCCCGGCGTGGAGGCCTGGGCAGGATGGGTCCATCCTGGGTCCCCTCTATGTACCATGTGGCACCGGAGCGGCTCCTGCCCTGTGGCACCACAAAACCCCTCTCAGTCCCTGCACCCGCCGCAATGGGTCAGGGTCAGCCCCACACCACCGGGATGTGGGGACAGCCGCTGCGTGCGGCTGGATGCCGTGGGGCGCCGCGGGGACCCCACGAGGACAGTCACCTCTCACTTCGCATGCACAGCGCGGCCCAGGCGCTCGGCCGTCAATGCGCACGGAGGCCAAACACGGATTTCCAATCAAACGTGTGTACTTGGCTCCTGCTCTATTGACACTGAAGCAAGCAGGGCTCAAGGTTAATTCCTTATCAATACCCCATTGTCAGCTCATTAATCACCCGCGAGGGCAGGGGCTGCCCACGCGCTGCCTACCCTGGCCGAGCACCAGGGCCCCGGGGACGCAGCCGGTGCACGGAGCGCAGCCGGGCTCGGGGCTCTTTGGAAAGGTGGCACTGAACAGCGTCCCTGGGCACACGGGGGTCCTGCCATCTCCATCCAGCCCTGCCGGGGCTCCCTGCACGCTGGGACGGAGGCTACGCAGCGCAGCGGCACAAGCTCTGCCTCTCGGGGCTCCTTTGGTCCTCTCACCGGTTCCTAGTGCTTCCCAGGCAGCACCGGGCCAAGCCCCAGCCTTGGGGCCTGGCACAGGACCTGCCCAGGGGGCTGCAAAGCCCCTGCGAGAAACAGGGTCTGGCTACCCCCTCCTCCCCACTCCTGATGGTCACACACAGCTCGAACCCCAAACACCTCCCTATTCTAACCCCACTCCTCTATATCCTATTCCCCACATGACTCCTCACACTCCCCGCTGTGCCGAGCGTCCCTCTCCCCATTAGAGCAGCTCCCTGTACCCCTGCAGCGCGGTCCCCAGCCCCTGCAGGGGCACAAGGGCCCCACGTCACCGAGCAGGGACCCAAGTGGCCCCCAGGCCACGCAGCAGGACACGAGGGCTGAACACAGCAACCCCGACCCGACAAGCGACTCCTCTTCCCTGCGACAGAGCCTGCAGGAAAAAGCTAAAGCGCCGGACAGGGGCAGGAGGAAAGAGGGGACCTGCTGCCACCTCGTGGAACAGCGTCTCCTTCCCGGCCTCCGCTCCGTGTCCAGTCTCGCGGGCACTTCGGAGCATCGCGCGTCCGGCTGGCCCCGCTGCAATGGCTTCGTACTGCCTCCTGCTCCAGGAAGGACCTGTTTCCATTCTGCATTTAGGAAACTTTTATCCACGACTCCTTTTCCATCTCAAGCAGACGGCAGCAGTTCTGTGCAGGGGCTGCCACGCACAGAGATTGGGTCATGACTGCTTGCACATGCAGGAGGCAACAGGAGAACTTTTAAAGCCTTTATTAGATGTGTGCACAGACCGGTCCCTATCCCGCAGCCTCGTGCGGATACCTCCCTCGGCCCAGGCCTTCTCCTACTCCAGTACTGGGATTTAACAAGATATCCCCATGCTTGGCTTTGCCCGTCGAGGTCGAAGCTCTCCAGGAACACCGGCTGCATCAAACTGCGACAGTTTAGCAAGGATTAGAGGTTGTTTAAAAAATAAAATAAAATAAAATCAGCAGAGCTTGGATCAGTTAATGGCTGCGCGCCCTCAGGCCCCAAGTTATTAACCTGCTTCAAGTAACAAGCAACAGAAATACATAGGGCAGAAAAGGGGGGCAAACATATATTGCTCCTCGCTTCCCTGTACAGCACGTATCACACAATACGTTTAACACGCTGCTCATAACCATGATTAAAACTTGCTGGGTAGGGAAAATGAAGCCACCCCGAAGACTGGTGCTGACGACTTCCTCTGTAAACTACCAGCCTGCTGGGGAACCCCCTGCTGCTCTTGAGGAAGTGACAATCCTGTCACACGGGGACAGGGGGCTGAGCTCCCGCACGCTCCTCAGAGGCCCAACGGCCTCAGTCGGCAAGCGGGGAAGCTCCACACCCAGGGCAATAAACAGCAAGAGCAGATTCCCACCTGCACTAACCAAGATATCCGGATTATGAAGCGTTTAAGTGTTCTATAAAGAGCCAACCCGTAGGAATCAGCATGAGGGCGAGTGCCGTTAAATAAGCTGTATCACTTCTGCTCCCTAAGAATTCCGGCCCCACGAACAGGCTGGATACTCAAGACAGGCAGAGCAGAGCTGTGCAGGAAGGCAGGAGCACAGATCACACAGATCAGCAGTTAAGACACTGGCAGCACAAGACAGATTTAGGGTTAAAAAAATAAAAAAAAATAAGAAAAAAAATACTCTAATGGACTTCCTGGGATAAGGGACCACATTTGGATTTCATAGACGTAAAACTTAGAAATTGGAATTTCTTAAAAAAATAATAGGATATTTAAGGATCTCTTACCACAGGGTAGCTTGCACAGCTGAACTTCACTGTGAAGTGGAAACTCGGGGATTAAACCTACACAAGGGCCCTCGTGCTGAGACAGTATTCACGTAAATAATCAATAATAAGCCAAGGATCCATCCCCTCTTTTCGCCCAATCCTCACATATTCTATATAGGCTCCTCACATACCCTATACAGGCCAATCTACCCTTTAAAAGAACCCCAATGTGGGGTTATCCTTATCTTTAAAAGTGTTGCCATGTTACTCTGCTAAAAACAGATGCTAAGAACAGCCATGGACCACAACCCATCCTGTGCAGTCTCTTGTATGAGGTGTTAGGGTTCGTGTTTTAAACTCACAGTTAATCTTAATGCTTCCCAAGCAGATCTACCTGTGCTTCCCTTCAGAACAGCAACTGCCTTGTAACCGTGCGTGGCCAAGGGCACCAAGGGCTATGGGCAGCAAACACCCATCACAACCCTCTGCTCTTCATGCTCCTATCTTGCAAGGGCAGTCTCTTGTTTTTCAGAGGTGCCTCTCCGGGGCCTGTTCCTGCCGATCTGAGAATAAGCACTTAAAGTTGACTAAAAGTTAGTAATTTAGTAATTATCTAATTAGTAATGAGTTTGTGGTGCTGAGGCACAGAGGACATGCATTAGTAGCAGGCTCTGACTTCACCCCCACCCCTCCCCAGAACAAATCACAAAGCCCAAGACCAAACAAAGCTGAAAGGCAGTGCAACAAGCTATTGTTTCACTGGGTAGAATGAAATCATTTCTTTGCATTATGAGAACACACTGCACAGACAGCAAAGACAGATCCTCTGAAGAGAACATTATGGGGAAAACATTGAATTTCATGGTCATTTGTGGGCTAGCTCAGTGGAATGATTTAAGAAACACACAGTATAAATCATAGCTCCAAGAGACAGTTCCATTTTTCTGTCCAATTCCACCTTTCTATTTCTGAGGTCTTTTGGGTTACAGATATGCTAGTTTCCCTGCGTTTCCAGATGCACAATCTAGGCTGCTCCATGACATGCAGTAATAAATGAGCATTTTCCCAGGAAAGTAAAACTGCTCAGGGGAACACAGGAAAGACAAAAAGAAAGAAAACCAAAGAGATGAACCTCATGTTCTGTGATAACTTTCCTCATGAAGGAAAGTTATCACAAACATTTGAGTCCCCTCACAGGGCTACGGAATCAGTGCTTTGGCTGTGCTATCAATGCATCTATGTCCTTTAATTAGACTGATGGCGACCGGGTCGTGTTTCCACGCACAAACCTTTTCAAGATCTTACATCAGCCTCCTGCTCTCCAGCACCACCTGCACAAGAACTGCAATGTGCTGAGAGAAGAGGGAAATCCTGCAGAGTTGCTTCTGTTCGCTCACTACAAGACGAAAGAAAAAGCAGAGAGAAAAAAACAAATACATTGACGAGCTGTAATCTTACAATCAGTACAAACAAGAGAACATGGACATAACACATCAGGAACAAGAACACAGGATGGAAAGCAGAGAACACGGGACAGGAAGGAACAAACACTCCAGGTGAAATTCTGGTCTATGACACTTCAGTAAAGCAGGCAAAGCGAGAATTTCACCTTCAGAACTTAAAATCACCCAGACCTACTTGCTGCTATGACTCAGCTGGCCTGTGGCCAGCCTGGAGGCTTGCAGACATTTATCTGGTGGAAAAAAAGTGCTAAGAACAGAGAAAATCTCTGCTTTTCTCACTTCAAAAACATGGAGTGAGGGGGTGACACCTCCCATACACCCAGAAGAAAGCAGGGGCATCCAGAGGTGGCTGCCACACCGCTAGCGAGGCGAGCCCTGGACACAATCCGACAGGAAAGTCCTGCAGAGGTTGCTGTAGGAGGTGGGATATGCCCGCAAATGGCTCACATGAGCGGAGTCGGAAAAGTCTACAGCTCTTGCGGAGACCCCGAGACGCTGACGGGCTTCAGCCATCTGCTCCACATCACTGGCCTTGATGATTGCATCAGCCTGGGAGTAGAGGTAGAGCTCGGGCCATTGCGAGGGCGCCTTCAGCAGGGCATCATAGTGGCTCTCGTGGATGAAGCGGGTCAGTGGGTACAGGATGATCCGCATCACGACAGCAATAATGGCAAAGCTGATCAGCAGGAAATACTTGAGCAGCACATTAGTGGACACCAAGACAGTTCCCAGGGCACGGAGGGCTCCTCTCAAGTTTCTTCTGCCAGGGGCACTATCAAAAATGGCGCCCACTACCCTGAGGCTCTTGAAGGGCTGCTGTGTGTGGAGAGCCTCAACGATATAGCGGTAGAGCATAACCCCACCATTGCTGAAAACATGAAACAGAATAGGTCTGTTTTCCAAGTTGTAGTCAAAGAGAAGCTCCAGGATTCTCTGAGCTGGAGTCTGGAGGGATTTGATGCCAAAAGACTCCGAGAAGAACACCATCCTCCATGGAGCCGTGTAGCGGATGATGGCGCATCCCTAAAACAAGAAACAAGGAAACAAAACACAGATAAAGACCCCCATTTTGAGTTATGATGTGAATTACACAGAGCATACAAACATCAGGACAGAGAATATGAAGGCTTGGGTCAGGTTTCCAATAGATGCCACAGGACCACAAGAAGCTCCTTAGTAGCAAAGCACCAATGTGAACAGGATTGTAGCAATCACTGGAGCACTCAGTACTGGAAAAGGGTTTTGCAATAGCAGACGACCTGATTTGATGGCATTTAGGATCCTCCCAGGTCTTGTGCTAACTGGCACAGGCCCTAAGGGTGCTACTACCCACGCAGCTATGAGCATTAATCTTCAACCAAAAACAAGACAAAAAGGCCCTCTCTCCAACTCACAAATCTCCAGCCACAGGCATTTTGGGAAGGAATTACCCTGATGCACATCTCATTTCCAAAAGTGAAACAAATATTTCCAGAAGTGAAACAAATATAAGGAACTGCATCTGGTCTTTTGGCACCACCCATTTGCAGGCATCTCTAAGGCTCACCCTGATAAGCATTGCTGTGATTCCATAATCCTCTCTGAAACTCCAGTTGTGCAAGTGAAAAGAGCCAGTTCCAAGCGTAGGAAGGCCAGTGCAATTTGTCATTACAGTTAAGATCTCACATTTAGGTATAAACTGGGAAACGAGACCTCAAAGATGTTTCTACCCAAGTTTCGTACCCCTCTGAACTCCTGTCACTCTGCACTGACCACTGCAAGGCAAAGGCACCAGGACCTCTCTCCCTCCCACAGCTGCCTGAAGAGGAATGTCAAGTTGCTGTCCTTAAATCAAAGGTTTGTACATTGTCTTACCAAGGCTGCAGCCACTTCTTCATTAGGGGCCTAAGGGACCCTCTTCTCTCCTTTTCGATTCACATTATCCTTCTGATAGGAAAGTATTGCACAGGAGTTGGCATACTGCCCTGTAATAGACTCCTCACCTGACCAGCAGCATCTCTTTGTCATAGCAATCACTTAATTTTTCACCAGAACAAGCCAATGAGCTTGATTCTATGATTAAATACTAACTAACAACACACTTGTAAATACACAAGTCTGAAATGGATTTGGTAAAAACAAGATTCTGGTACTTTAGCAGAAATAAAACAACTAACGTTTAATCAGGTCCCAGTACCACAAGCTGATATCACTCCAGCAAAGCCAGTATTAAAAAGGAACATGACGTAGCTTAAGGGACTAGCAGCTGAACAGACCTCCTTATTCCAGACACTAAGAGCTGCTGATGACCAAGTATCAATACCACAGGACACTTGCTTCTCAAAAAGGATAAAATGAATTGGAATACAATAGGAACTACCTCCACAGAAAGGAAAAGCTGAGGGAATGACAGATGCTGACAAGCTCTCAGCCTCTCGACTGGCCTTGCCAGGTCCAGGGCACATTAGCAAGCAGTAAATGCATGTTTTTGGGGGGTACAAAAAAGAACCTACAGTTTTTGTGCTACATTAACAATCTCACAATTTTAAAAGTCTTAAAATACTCCAGCGATTCAAACGGAGGCACTCAGAGCAATTTTAGCCTCTCGGGTGCACAAGCAGAGCTGATCTCAGCACCGGCTTTCATAATACCAGCTAAGCAGATCCAAGACACAAGGAGCTTTCAAAGACACCAAGGGCTCTGCCCGTCCTCCTGGTGCCGCGTCAGAGCGACCTTCCCAGTACACAGACAGCTAGCTGCTTTCGGAGGGCCACACGGGAGAGCCGGGAGGCAGAAACGCGCCGCTCACCCTCTGGCTGTAGATCGCGCTGTACTTGGCCAGGTACCTGTCCTGGCAGCCGGCCCAGCCCAGCAGAACCACCACGGGCGGCGTCGCCCCCGGCTCCGCGTCGCTCTCTGCAACAAAACGGAAGATCGACACCGGGAGGGCCCAAATCCCCGCCTCGAGGACCCCCGAGGCCCCGCGCACCGGCGGCCCCAGACCCCGCTCAGAGGCCCCGGACCCTCCTCACACCGGGGACCGGACCCAGCTTCCCCCTCGGCTGCCGCCAACGGCCCCCAGACCCTCCCGGCCCGGCGGCCCCAGCGCCCCCCGGCCCCGCTGTCCCTCCCGGTGCCCTCGGGGCTCCCGCCGCGGGTCCCCCCGGCCCCGGCCCGGCCGTACCCGCCCCCAGCTCCACAACCGCCTCCTGCCCGCGGCTCCCCCTGGCAGCCCGCTCCTCCTGGCCCCCCGCGCCTCCCCCCTCCCCCCCCGNGCCCGGCCGTACCCGCCCCCAGCTCCACAACCGCCTCCTGCCCGCGGCTCCCCATGGCAGCCCGCTCCTCCTGGCCCCCGGCGCTTCCGCTCTCCCCACCGGAAGCTCCACCCCCCGCGCCTCCCGCAGCCAATGCGAAGGCAAAGCGGCCGCCTTCCCCGCCCCCAACCCGCCAGGCACCTCCCCGCCTCCGGCTTCCCTAGCAACGCGCGCGCAGCAACGGGCGCCCCGCCCACGGGGAGATAAACGAGCTGACCCATTGGGCCGGCGGAGCCGAGGCGGGCCGCGATTGGCTGGGCGGAGGTGTCAGTCACGCCGCAGGGTATCCGCCCCTCGGCGGCGGGTGAGGCGGTCGGGGCGGGGGACGGGGCAGCGCGGGGTTGGGACGGGCCGTGGGGCCGGGCGGGGCGGCCGCGGCGGCGCTGCAGGGGGTCCCCGGGCTGCGGTGGGTCTGGGTGAGGGAAGAGGATGGGCATGAGGGGATGCAGGGATGAGCCTCATGGCAGGGGTGATCGTTGGTGACGAGGGCTGGTGATGCGGGAGGCCGTTGTCTGGGATGGAGGCCGCCGTGGGGATGCCGAGGAACGGGGCGTGGGTTGTGTGGGACCGGGATTCGGGCAGGGCGAGAGTGGCCAAGGAGCAGGAGCTTCCACTTGTGNTGGCAGGGGTGATCGTTGGTGACGAGGGCTGGTGATGCGGGAGGCCGTTGTCTGGGATGGAGGCCGTGGGGATGCCGAGGAACGGGGGGGTGGGTTGTGTGGTACCGGGATTCGGGCAGGGCGAGAGCGGCCAAGGAGCAGGAGCTACCACTTGTGCTGGTGCCAGGCACGGCCGTGGGGTTGTAAAGTGCAAAGGTGGTGCCAAGTCACCGCTGTGCCCTGCCCATGCCACCGCTCCAAGGCCACGTGTTCCTCCCAGGCCGACAGCAGCAGCGCTCTGGTCTCAACCTGGTGGTTTAGCAATGCTCAGGGTACACAGAGCCGCTGGAGCGCCAGCGTGAGTTCCTACATCACTTGTCCTTTCCCCAGGGGGGACAAAAGCTCTGCTCTGACCCAGGCCTGTTTGGATTCTTAGATCCAGGTGCAGGGGCAGCAGCACAACACTGGACAGAGCAGAATTTGAAGCCAAAACCCAGGAGTTACGTGCTGGTCTTGCCACTGAGAAACAACTGGGGCAATATCCCTGTGTCTGTATGTTCTCATATGTAAAATGATCACGATAAAAAGTTACACACCTCTGGGTACTCCGCAGCGCTGGCGTGAAGAGCACTACGTCAGCAGATTCTGTTATTATGCCAATCGGGTACTGGTACCTTTGCACCCGCAAAGCCACATGTGATCATTTTTTCAAGCTCCATTTTCTTTGCTAGAACACAAAGGCAAGCATTTGGTATCACTAAAATCCTCACGTCCAGAGGTTGCTTTCTGAATAGTGGGGGTTATTGGGGTTATTGCTGCTTTCTAATAAAAATGGGATAGAGTACACTGCCAGCATCTAAAACATAAATATGGAAACATTAATTTAGAATCAATTTTGGGATGTTTCAGACTGTAAAGTTCTTTTAACTAGATCTCTGCTGAGGACAGAGGAGCCCTTTATGAGACTGTAAATTTCATGCAAACGGTCTCTGTGAAATACAGATTCCCCCTACACACTAGCAGTTCTCTCGATATCAATCATATGCCTTGCAAGTAATGTTTCACAAATATTCTGTAAATCACGGGAAAATGCTTGCAATAATGTGAAATATGACTTTCACTTGACTGTTTCACCAAAGGCCCCTAACAGGCCATTCTCCTGTCAGCACTAACATTTGTTATGGTTAATAACACTTTCAATCACAACTATTTTGGGAAAATGGATTTATTTTAAACCTGCTTCCATTCAAAGGAGATCCTGAAAATGCCCTGCCAAGGACACAGGCTCCTTACAGGCTGTTAATTCCCAAATGAAATTTCATCTCATCTTAATTCCTGAACATTGATGCTTAGCCAACTTTTTCAAGAATTTGTTTGTTTTCAGTCACCAAGGTATGGTGCATTTTTACCTCTCATTAGTTCAGGTCATAGCAGTGGAAAGTTACCCTGGAGCAGGTGCCTTGGACACAGGAGTGGGTGTCCTGGGGATTTCCTGAGACTAATATGGGATTTCGCTTCAAGTTCTAGGAGAAAAGTCTTAAGAACTGTGCAGATAGAAAACTGGTAATCTTGGTGACTTGTATTTCATTGAAAGAAAATGTTCTTCTTCTGGCACACCCCAATTTTTGTATTTTTATTTTTATTGTATTTATTATCACACTTAATCGCACTCTATACACTCCTTGAGACTTGCCAGCATCTTAAAGCTAAAAGCCTATGTGTCAGTGTAATTCTTACCTACATGAATGGATAGAGCTTAGTCCTCTGGCATTTTATCCCCCTACTAAGGGCATCTTCACATTTGTAAATCTAAAATGAGGGATATCATAATGACTCAAAAATGTACTAAAGAAATTAGGCAGAATATGGAATGCACTTATATGGAGGAATGAGAGGAGGTGCAAGTAAAGGCCATTTCTGAAGTTTCAGTCTTCTTGCAAGTGTTTTCTAATCATTTCAGGCTTTCTCAGACTGCTTAAAAACATGCCAATCGAAACTCAGAACCTTTGCACAGACATTAGATAAAGAAAAAGGAGCGAATGTCTGCTATGCAAAAGGGTCCAAAACCACTTTTTTCACTGCAAAGGCCAAACGCATCTTCTTGGATGAGACATTGGCCCAGTGGCAAAATGGCTGTCCCTCCATCTCCTCCATAAGGTCATGCCACCCTGCTGTGCAAACAGCATTTATAGTGCCCTTGGCCCTGTCATTACCCATAAATTCATACCTATTTGTGCTCTCATTTCACCCTGTTTACTCTGTGGCAGGTCAGCTATGTGAAGCAATGCTTGTATCATGAGACTAGCAAGAAATAAGGCTAGAGCAATGGGTCATATCAGGTGTATGAGGAACTGTCTTTTCTCTTAGGTAAACTAAGGCAGTTTTCTATTTATAAATGAGTAGAAAGGAAAATGAGATGCAATTAATGTCTGTTAAGTGTTTTATGATTATTTACCAGGCAAGATCTTAAATATGATTCTGATGGTAAATCCTCAGTACAGACTGTTTCTATCTTCAAGGTCTTTTTTAACTTCTTTCTCATTTTCCTTGAGGCAGAAAAGATCATGATGTCTGTCAAAGAGCAGGAAGCCATCAAGAAGCTCATGGCATTCCTGCAGGAATGGGACAGTGCCCGCAAAGTTGCTCGAAGCCACATCCTGGACAACTTCATTGAAAGCAATTCTGGCAAGACGGGGCCAGAGCTGGAGCTGGAGTTCTCCCAGGGAGCCAGCTTGTTTCTGGCTCGCCTAACTGCCTGGCTCCGGATGACGTATCCGTTTCCTTGAGAGCTGGAGGTGGGGTGAAGTAGTGGGATGGAGGAGAAGAGAAAGTTCTCCAGCAAAAAAAAAAAAATTGTTTGATGAATAAGTTTCTTTATGGAGGCATCCATATTCAGCCATGTTCTCTAGGCCGGGAAATATGCTATCTAAAGCTGAAACTGAAGGGAAATTCATGTAGCCTGGCTCTCAGGGACCTAGGACTTGTATTTTTTCTCACCTCAGCAAAACTCATATCAGAACGTCCTGTCCTTCTAGTCAAAGAAACGTAATGCAAATTCCCACTGCAAGGCCGTCTGGCCAGGCCACGCTGCCCATGTTGGGATGTGCACGCTGTCTCTGCAGTGACTGTGGGAGGGAGGTTTCTGCTCACTCCTGAAGAGACTACCCAAGCAAAGCCAAGGGCTGCCTGAGGAACACCAAGATGCTCTGTGATTCGCTCCTTAACCTGGTCAAACAGCTACATGTATGGCACTTGCCTAGACAAGCTGCTGAAGTCCATTGGCATCTTTTTATCAGCTGCAAGTGGGTGAGCACAACATGTCACTGCGGTGAGGAGTGCGGGGAGGAAGGCACATGAGGGTGAGGGAGTGAGCAGAGAAAGGAAACAGTCCGGGGCTGCGCGCTCTGTGTGCAAGGCAGCCCCAGCCAGGCCGTGGTCGGCTATAAACAGCAAGGGTTGCAGTACAGATGTGCTGCTGTCTGCTGCCCGGCTGGCTGGTGAGGACCAAGGGCAGAGGCCTCCGTGCCCCTGGCTCCACATCCGAACGAGCACAGCGTGAAAGGGGCCCTGGCAACCTGCAGGCAGCAGAGCCACTGGCACCATGAGCTCCCTGCCCTGGCTGCTTGCTCTGCGCCACGAGGCATCTGGACATGGTTCCCAGAAGCAGGGGGGAAGACAGGCTCCAGGTGTCATTCCTGGCTTTGCTTCTGTGCCCACAGACACAGGTACCTCCTTGAGTTTCTGGAGATTGGAGGTGTCCTGACTCTCCTGGAAATACTGGGGCTGAACCACCTGAGAGAGGAGGACAAAAGGGAGTCTGTGAAGCTGCTTCAGCTCGTGGCAAATGCTGGCAGGAAGTACAAGGAGCTCATCTGTGAGAGCTACGGTAGGCAGCGTGTCCGGCCTCCACGCTCTCTGCGTTCGGGCAAGGACCTTCTCCCTAGCCCCTGGCCTGGCCAGGCCCGCTCCCTTCCTCACACCCGCTGGCCAGCAGGTTGCTGCAGCATCGCTCTTGTCAGAAGAATTCAGAGACTTGGCTGTTGTTGAGTGGTGGAATCTCACTTCTCCCCTCTGTTTTTTATAAGCCAAGTTTATTTATACTCATTTCTTTTGATGGGATATTACTGTCCTGTTGGTGGCAACTGCTGCAGTCAAAATCACAAACCAGTCTCTGCTCCTTCCTGCAGTGTTCACCCACTGCGAGCCTTCCCCGGCCTTCCCTCTGGATGCAGGAGGGTTTTCAGCTTGTATCTCTAGAAAGAGTATTATGTTTTTGTTTTGTTTTTGTTTGTTTGTTTTTTTTCATTTTCTCCCCCAGCAGTAGAAGTCAAGTATCATTAGCTGTGCCATTTGGAACATCCCCCAAGAAGAAAGAACACTTTTCTTGGCTTCTGTATTTTGGAGCTGTGCTCTGAGTGGGATGTGGTGCTGGGTTATTTAAGGATATCAAGTAAAGCAGCTGAGATGTGGGACCCACCAACTCATCCAGGTTGTGACTTGGCCTCTCTTTGCCTGCACAGGCGTGCGAGCCATCGCCGAGTTCTTGGCGACATCCACATCAACACAGGCTCAGGAGGAGGCGCAGCTTCTGCTGGACTCTTTGGGCCACGGCAATCCGAAGTACCAGCACCAAGTCTACAAAGGCCTTGTTGCCGTGCTGCCGTGCGGCTCCCCGCGAGCCCAGCAGCTCTCTCTGCAGACGCTCAGGATCATGCAGGTGGGTAGCGAGTCTCGCTGGTGAATGGCAGCAGTTAGCAGTCCTTGGCATTCCCCTGGCCCTGGACAGTCGCTTCCCGGCTCTCCAGGTCCCTGCAAGAGAAAGCTCTATGGGGCTTTGCAAGGGCAGGGTTAAACCTTAGCAACAAGGGCGAGAGATTTCCCCATGTGAGATACAAGCTTCTCCCTCACTTGAAGCACCCCCATGGAATGTCTGGGAGCGCTGCCAGGGCTCAGTGTCGAGGGAGGCTGGTGGGTCAGTGTCCCCTCGCCCATGCAGGGCTGGAAGGCAGGAAGGCAGCCCAAGCACAACGTTGCGCTCCCAAGCATGACGGAGCAGGGCTAGGCCGGGCGGTGCTGGGCTGCCAGGGACTGCCCAGCCCTGCTGCGAGGGACCAACTGAGAGGAGAGGGGTGCTGGGGTACCGGGCACAGCCCCGTGCATCCCAGCACAAGGGCCAGGCGCTGCTGCCCGCGGTGCCACGAGGGCGGGCGGGTGCCGGCACGGGCAGCGGTGTCACGGCCCTGCGCCTTGCTCGGCAGGAGGCGGTGGGAGAGGCCCCGTGCGCCGTGGTGGAGCCGCTGCTGGCCGTGCTGCGCTCCGTGCACCTGGAGGTGCAGTACGAAGGTACGGAGCGGCGCAGGCGGCCCCGCGCGCATTAACATGCCCCTCATTAGCGTGTCTTTATTAGCATGTCCCTCATTAGCATACCCAGGCTGCTCCGCGGCAGCGCCGCGCGGTCCCCGTTACGCTCCCCGTGTCGCTCCGCGGCCGCCGGCGGCTCCGCTCGGGCCGGGGCGGCGCCGCGAGCTCCGCG
>VWPW01002889.1:0-24076 GCA_013389825.1 Crypturellus undulatus | reverse complement strand
CGGCGGGCGGGCGGCGCTCGCTGCGGTGGCGGAGAATGTGTTATACTCTGGTTTCTCTTCAGACCGTATAAATCTTTCGCCTTTTACTAAAGATTTCCGTGGAGAGGAACAAGTACGAGTGTCGAGGAATTTTTTGAGGCTCTGCTTCGGTAGAGCTACCCAGTGCTGGTCAAAAACAGAACTTGTTCAGCAACGAGCGTGTTAACCATTGGTGTTAATGAAGAGTCGTTGCTGAGTCTTGACTGCCTCCGGTGGTGGCAGTTGAAGCCGTTGNTCTTTCGCCTTTTACTAAAGATTTCCGTGGAGAGGAACAAGTACGAGTGTCGAGGAATTTTTTGAGGCTCTGCTTCGGTAGAGCTACCCAGTGCTGGTCAAAAACAGAACTTGTTCAGCAACGAGCGTTAACCATTGGTGTTAATCAAGAGTCGCTCCTGAGTCTTGACTGCCTCCAGGAGTCAGGAGGGGCGGTGGTGGCAGTTAAAGCCGTTGTCCTAACAGTCGCTCCTGGGGCGCGGCGGTTAAAGCCGTTAGAGCCGTTGTTGTAACGGTTGCGCGATTGTGCGCGGCCGGGGCGGAGGCCGCCGCTGCCACGTGCCTGCTCGCCAGCCATACGCCTGCAAGCTTTTAAAAAGGTCCTTATTTATCTATTTATTTAATTTTGCCGCGGCAGGAAACCTTGAAAAATGAGTCAGAACCCTGCTGCCCGCTCACAAGCACATTCTGGCCTTCCCCCAAAGACCTGTGTGTGTGAGTTGGTCCTGAGGCGCTCAGTGAGAGAGGCCCTGTGCAGAGGAGGTGCTAACGTGGTTCCCTGTCCTCTCCAGCCATCCAGCTGCTGAGAGCCCTCATGGCCTGCGCGGTGCGGCCAGCCCTGCTGAAGGGCCTGGTTGTGCTGCTGACGCCACCCAGGAGGGAAGCGTTCGCCCTCTCCAGCGAAACCACCCAAGGTAGATGTGCTGAAGAAGGCGCTGGGGCGCACGACGAGCAGTGGCTTGACAGGGCCCTGAAGGCTGGGTAAAGCAGTGCTTCTTGCAGTGCTCCCTCACCTCCTCCTGCAAAGCTTATGTCCTGTCCCTGCAGGGGAGGGGATGCAGGAAGCTGTCCCGCATGGTGAGGGGAATGGCAGCAAGGGGGTGCCTGGGTCGCAGCCAGCCTTCAGAAATATAAGGGTGGCCGCTTTGTATAGCTCAGGGCTACAAAGTCCATGTCCAGCAAGGTCAGGAAGATAGCAAGAGGCCTGACACATGAATGCCGTGAAATGGGCTGCTAATGGTAAAACAGATGGGAGCATGGACAGCCCTTTGGACTAGTGCAGGCTTTCAGAGACCAACCCAAGTCTGCTGGGTGAGGGTGATGAATGATCACAGCCCTAGGCATTTCCTTTCCTGACTCAGCAGAGCAGGCTGCAGTGCCCATGTTTGTGCTGCTATGGGTGCCTTGAACACAGATCCCTGCAGTACCACATAATGATACAAAGCCACAGGCTTCCCTGAGGCACATTTCCTGAACAATAACAACAAAAAATTCTTAGTATCCTTTCATGCTACCAGTGTAACGTCACCTTCTCTCTCTTCTAACATGTAATGGGAAAAGTGCCTCAGAGCATCATTCTTACCTTCTTGATGTTCCTCTTGCAGACCCAGCCCAGCCTTGCTTGAGAGAGCCCATGCTGCACTATATTCAGCAAGCAGCTGCTGCAAAAGCCATTGGGTAGGTAACTCTTGGGCCAAACCCATAAGAGCTTGAAAAGGACCTTAGAGAAGCAGCTTCCTCTGGGGAGGAAAGGGCTGGGCCCTGTTCCTCCCAGGGAACATTCACCTCAGACACTGTGCTCCAGCTGAGCACCCAGGCGCATCCAAGCACCCTGCACTGGACTACTCAGAGACAGAGTGGTTCAGGAGCACGGTAGAGAAACTGCCTGCAGGTAGCAGTGCTCAGCCCATCCCTGCTATTGATACCTGAGTTGGCTTGAATTTTTATTTGCAAGGAAGTGTAGGATCCCTTCGGATCAGGCCATTGGTGCATTCACGGTGTCCTCTGTTTGGCTGAGAAGCTTCAGAAGCTTCAGGTGCTCCCAGTGTATCTGCTGGTCTCATCAAGCAGTGAAACACCATTATTTAACATCAGCCAGTCAATGGAAGAAACCAGTACCTGTATCTGACTGGAGAATCCTTATAATCATCCTTTTGTGCTAAACTTTGTGCATTTCGAAAGAATTTCCTTTAACGTCCACCAGATAGTGCTGTGACAACATTTCTCTTGCAGGTGACAAAAAGTCCTTAATGGGCTTGGAGGGGTGTTGGGGTGTCTTCCAGGGAATGGGCTCACAGATGCGATCTTGGAGGTATTTCTACCTCTGGTGCTGGGTCCCTTGTGGTCACGTAGGGAACTTGCTAACCTTTAACAGACCCACTTGGAAACTCCTGAAAGTCATTTACCAGTTGTTTTTTTACCAAATCTACTTGTTAAATGATGACAGTCCATGCAGAGCCAAATGTTTCTTGCTTATTTTGGTCCACTTCTGTCTCCTGCCCAATGATGCCACTCACTGGGGACGGTGTAGAAAGAAAAGCCCATCCTTTCTGTGGCGGTCTCAGCAGCTCTGCAGCAAGAAGCGCAGCCTGAGCAGCCTGGAGCCACTACTCGCCATGAGAGTTTGTTGTGTGCTGCTTTCCACATGCAGGGAGGGGGCTGATGCCCGATCCCCTTGCAGCATTTTAGCCAAGGAGTCGGCCGCAGTGGCAGAAGAGCTGATCCAGCTGGAAGTGGTGCATAGCCTGATGGTGGCTATGGGGAATCAGGATCATGCGGTCAGCCAGAGACACGCCAGCATCTCCTTGGTGGTATGTGACAGAGGACATTGTAGGAGGGGGTATTCTCCCAGAACTCCCTAAAGGAAAGGTTTATTGCACTGGAGGCTGCATCTAAGCACAGCAGAAATGGACTAATCACAAAGGCAGGGGTGACTCCTTCACAAATAGCTGTGTTCGACCTGCCTCAGCACAACCCTGCCTGTGATACAGCCACAGTGACAGCTGAGAAGGGGAACGTGGTGTCAATAGAAGGGAGGGGGCTGCTTTGTGTGAAACGGGGATCACAAACCTACCCAGTAACACAGAGGGTCAATGCTGCATTCACCTCAGCACTCGCAGCCCAACCGACTGAACTCCCTAGCAGCTACTTCACTGAGATAATTTCATTGAAATACCCTGTTCTTCTCTTGTCCAAAGAATGGGAGAACTGGCACTGGAGGAGAATGGTGGGGACAAGGTGAGGCTTGAGCAGGGACCCACATGTCACACCCTCTTGTTGTGTTCAGTAAGTGCCAGCAGCAGCACTGGAGCCAGAGGAGACAGCTCAGAGTCACATCTGGACCCACGTGTATTTAAGTCCTACCCTGTACACATGCTCACATCCCTACTCCCAGTGCACTAGCTTTGTGTTCTGTTGCAGTATTTTGTCCGCACGTTTCCATCTGTGGAGCAGACCGTAAGATTGGCAGTGGGGGAGACACTGTTCCAGCTCCTTATGGTAAACATGCCTTATTTATTTATTTATAGCCTTAAGAGCTTCTGTAGGGGCCTGAACTTTTCACAAGAAAGCTAGTTTTGTATTAGATCCCAGAGACTGGGAATGAACCAATCTGTTTTTTTGGTAAGGTTTATCTTCAGTTGCAGTGTTCAGGAAGATCAATCACACTGACCTCAGCCCCTAGACAGCAAGGCAGGAAAGACTGCTGTTACTGCTGTGATATTGGGACCTTGAGCATCAGGAGTGTGGCCTAAAGGTCAAGGAGATAGGAATTCCCCCAACTCAGGTTCCTCCTGACTCTAGCTGCTGGGTAGAATAAACCAGGAATGTTGGGTCCTGGGAGGGAAGCTGGAGCAGGGGCAGCATTTCACCTCCCACGCCCACTCACCCCAAATCTAGGTACATGTAAGTACATGCAGTGCTACTGGAGGTAGGAGGAGACTAGACTCAGGGAACTGCTTTGCTTTAGTTCAAACTTACAGCATCCAGCAACTCTTTCACTGCTTCTGTGTGGATGATGGAGGTAGCGCCTGGTGGCTGCTGTTTAAGAGCAGTCAACAGCTCTTCAGACTTCCCATCTCCATACCATTCCAGCAACAATGCTGTTTCTCCCAAAGCACCAAAGGTGTGGGGTGGGACCAGCAGCCTATTGAGGCTGAGGCAGCTATCCTCAGGGTGGCTTGCCACATGCTGCTGGTGATTGACCAGAACCTACTAAGGTACTAACATCACCTTTTTCACTGCCTCTTCCAGGACAGTCCTGAAACATGGTACACAAAAATGGATTCATTCCAGGCTGAAATACTGGCCTCCAGCAGAGTGGACAGCCCCCAGGAGCTGGCAACACTTCAAGCCCCTGAAGGTGTGTGCAAAACCAGGCTCCGTCACTGGAAGGCCAATCTCTACCTCCTCCCTCTTATACTGAAATTAAGTACACACTTTAGTTTCCAGGGTAAATGCAGCTCCCAGCCCCTTCCCCTAGACAGGGACAAGCCCCAGGCTCATGCTGGGGTCAGAGAGAGAAAAGAGGGAGAGTAGCTGTGGTCCCCTTGATCCAGGGTAGTTGTGGTGGTGACAGCTCCATCCTGCTTCTACTGCTGGGCCTGGGGCTCAGGGAGCCTGTTTTGTTCTTCCAGAGACAAGCCCTAGCGAGAACTGACCACACCAGAGGGTGGCGGCAGCAGCAGCAGCTGCTTCCCCAGGCCAGGGCTAGCTCCTTCCTGAGGACAGCTTGTAGGGGGGCACAGTGGAGAGGAAGGCCCTGCTTGGCTAAGGCTTCTTCATAGGTAAGCTTTGCCTTCAAATACAGTTTTTGATGTACTACTGAATGTGTTATTTTATGTGGAGTGTTACCCTGTTTCCTGCATGGAAAAATACACAAGGCTACCTTCAAATTCAGGTTAAATTGCAGAGGTCTAAGTCAACAGGACCCTCCAGACTTGGCCGTTACTGTAAGTTACCACATAAAATACATTGAGCTCTGCTTAACTGCAGCAACAGATAGAGAATGTCTCAGAGGGCACCTGCTTCCCATTCCTAGGCAACTTCTACCCCTCAAGATCCCCAAATTAAAAGACAACATTTATTTAGAATGATTTTTATATGAACATTACAAGTATAAAGAGTTTAAAAAGAAACATCCCACAAGAAGCCAGCCCACATGTACAACACCAACCAGTCTTTAGGGGCTGCCAGACTCCAACAAAATCAAGAAAATATTTTATAAGATAGAATTTAATTAAATCCAGGAACATTTATTTATCAAGCCAACTTCTTAAAATACTGATTTTTTTTTACAGTTACAGGTAGTCCATTTTCTTTCTAGCCAGACTTGAAGTTTTGCAACATTTCAAGCATATCTGGAACTAAAAATAGTATGTACACTAGAAAGCTATACACATATCTAGTTCTGTTAGCAGACCGTAGTCATTTGTGTTAAACATCTGGCAGACTCAGGTCTCTCTTCCCCAAGCCTTGCAGTGAGGGTTTCTAGCAGAGTTTCTGCCACCTACCCTGATTCCAGGCCAATTAGGGAGAGAGGCTGCCACTTTGCTGCCTCAGACATGCCTGACCTGCACACTCTACCACATTTAAAATAGGTTACACAAACCACTGACATATGCAAGAGATACAGAAGATTGCTTGTGAACCACATTTTGCTATATTTACTGAAGCCTGTGCTTGCTCATCTGCTTGCTGGCTTGCTCTTCCAGTTGCATGGCAACTCCCAGGGCATCTAATGTTTCTGAAAGGGAAAATGGGAGTGTTAGGGGGACTGACCCAGTAGCTGAATTCACCAGCCCAGTTGTCTCAGCAGGGCTCTGCAAGGGCCACAGAGGGAAGTAAACTTCTCAACATTAAACAGATGAAAGAACATCTTAACTGGCATCAGATCATGCCTGATCCCACAAAGCCCTCCATGTTTACATTTTTTCCTACCCATCAAGAATTTCAAGCTTGAGGCTTGCAGAATTCAAGCTAAATGCCACTAACCCATTCATTGAGCACCTCAGAGGACCAGATCTCACCAGCCAGTAGCACAGAAGGTGGCAGGACACTTGCACCAGACCCCTACTCTCAAGCTACATCCGAGATGGGAGGACAGTTAAAGCCTTTAGAAAAATCACTATTTCTTCCTGACAATAGTTCACTTTGCTGAAGTGCCATTTAGGCAGTGCAAAGGGAAGAGGCAACTGACATCCCCCTAGCACAGAGCTAGGAGACTTCCAAACAAGGTTTGATCTCTGCAGTTGGAGAGATTTTGCTACACATCCAGTGATTCCCTGTATTAAGGTAACCACACACCAAATGGGTGCTGACAGACCTATCCTATGACAATATGCCTGGCAGACCAGTTATAAATGGATGAGTCTTAAGGCCTGAGCCTCAAAAAACATAAATGGAAACAGTGGACATACCTGGTGAATCTCTAGTGTTTGCATGGACCCATTTCTCAAAGTCACTGTTTTTGACCAAGACAAAAGGTAAAAGCAATATAACTACATAACCAACTAGCCAAAGAGACTTCAGTGCACTGCTGTAGTGGATATTGCTTTCTGCTCAAGGAAAGGTAGTTTTCCATGGTAGTGAAAAGCAAGTCAAAATTCTACTTGGTAAAGTACAGGCAAAAGGACACTTCAGATCTGCTCCTATGATCTCCTAGTAATATGATCAGAAGGGCAAGCTATTCAGGAGGACTGGGTACTCAAATCCTCATAGTTATGCTGATACTAGTGTCTGATCTTTGAAATCTTAACAGCAGTGCTAGTGCCTGTTCCAGAAGGTGCATGTCACCATTATCTCAAAAAATGTTAACATACCTCCAACACTAATGATGTTTCTGGAGCTTTCCTCTACAAAGCACTTAGCTCTGCTGACAAAAGTCTCGAGATCGTAGTCTGGCTGCTCAGTCATTCCCAAGAGATAGTCAAGTTCAGTCATTTTCTGCATTGGAAAAGAGGGGCCATTATGAGAAATCAACTCTTCAGAAACTCAGCGACTTCCTTCCAGTCCAGCATATGAATGAAAGCTGAGCTTCTACAGGCCAGCAGCTCTGTGCTCATTAGCAGCAAATGGAGGTAGTAGGAGGTAAAAGGGGACTGGCTGGCCACAAGTAGCAAAATGGTCTTGTTTAGCCACTTGAGCTAACTACCAAAAGATAAAGGTGAGAGTGAAGAAAAGGTGATTCTTGCATTACAGCCTATGGCCAAACCTTTAACACTTGCCACAGACAAGGCAAACTGCTGTCAACACACAGAAAGCATCTTAGGCTGAGCTCACCTCTTCCACCTACCTGTTTCAGTTCTCTAAGCTCTTCTACAACTTTATCTTCCTGATCATGAATCTGAATCATAGCCTCACGGAAATTGTACATGTGGGGAGAAAGATCTTCTTCCTCATCTTTGGAAAGCTGCAAGAAAGAGTCCAAATAAGAATAGCAAGTTGTTACCAGCTCTGAGATCCATTCAGCTCACTGCATACACGTACATTGTGTTGAAGACTCAGGGCTTCTCCACTGGTCTCTGTTTCCTCATGATCAGTTTCCATGTGATTCTGGATTTCACCAGCTCCATTGTGAGGGCTGAGCTCTTTCACTCTGCAACAGAACATCTGTCACTGCTGTCAACAGTTTTTGGGCTGCAGCATCATCAAGCAGCTATTGCAGTTGATCACTCCTCACCAGAAAGCATTTGTTTTTGTTAGAAAAGTTTAACATTACCATCCCCAGAACAAGGGGGCTGAAAACTCAAAAGGGCTGCAGGAAGGGGTGCTAGATGTTACTCTCAATGCTCAATTTAGTCATATCAATCTAGAACCTCTACAGACAAGAAATGGCCAAGTACACAATGCTAGTTGCCAGCAGAGCCTTCCACAGAGGCTGTCTTCCATATATCAACTTGCTCATGATCAACCAAAGCACTTTCAAACAGAAAGAAAAGGAATAAAAACTTTAATCCCCTCCACAGAGACACTCTATGCCAGGACAGGACTATAATAGCATAAATCATGCCTGATGATTACAGATGCCCAGCTGATGTCTGATATCTGCACTTCATTCTACACTAGTTTCAACTTCACATTTCCAGTGATCTACAGCCTGCACACTCCTTCCCTATAGGTTGAACTTGCTTTGGCTAAGAGGCCAAGAAGCCTGACTAAAGGCTAGAACCTTACTAGGAAGCATGTTACCCTTTTCCTATATTTTCAGGTGAAGAGACATGAGAAGAAAAAGGCAACTTTGAATCAGGAATCAAACCCAGGAATCTGTCAAAATTCACAATATTCCTGAATGCTTGCGACAAAAATGGCCTTGCAGAGTGGAGTGCTCCCTTCCTGAGAAGGGAAACAACAAGCCTTTCGTGAACAAAGAAAGGAAAGTTCACAGATCTGATGTGTGTGGAAGTCTTGTTAATGTGCGACAGAAGTCACAGGCTCTGCAGCACAGCATCAACAAAAAAAATTCAAGAATCATAGAATCCACTAGAAGAGAAAAAAAGCTAAGCCAGTTTTCTAGCTGTTGTGACTTAAATAAATAAAAGCTACTATCCCTGCAGCTATAGAGTCTGCCACCTCACTGCAGAGTTACANCAATATTCCTGAATGCTTGCGACAAAAATGGCCTTGCAGAGTGGAGTGCTCCCTTCCTGAGAAGGGAAACAACAAGCCTTTCATGAACAAAGAAAGGAAAGTTCACAGATCTGATGTGTGTGGAAGTCTTGTTAATGTGCGACAGAAGTCACAGGCTCTGCAGCACAGCATCAACAAAGAAAAATTCAAGAATCATAGAATCCACTAGAAGAGAAAAAAAGCTAAGCCAGTTTTTTAGCTGTTGTGACTTAAATAAAAGCTACTATCCCTGCAGCCATAGAGTCTGCCACCTCACTGTAGAGTTACAAAGGTACCTACAACAGAGATAGGAAGACACTTACAGCTGTTCCCCGTGAGGCTAACAGGGAAACCTGGGGCTCAGTCCCTGCAAATGTGTCCCAGAGGTGCCCAGCACCAACCATAGGGCACTCAAACCCCACACTCACCACTTGGTTAGTAGGTACCCTACTTTTAACTCATATTGAAGCCTATCAAGGACACAGTGAATTCTCTCAGTTGTAGGGTCAGATCAGGGATGCATTCTTAGCACACAGATAGGACAGATAGGACCCAGCACAGATCACAGGCAAAATAAGGGGTACGGAGAATACCATTCAGGACTTTTTTTGGCAGGGTAAACTCACTGCAAGACTGTTCCTCTGAAGGCAGGAGGAATTAATCGTGGTTTTAATGCAATCTGTTATGCTCCAGACAGAGATAATCCTGATTAATTGCAGAAATCAGCTCTAAGAAAACTTGCCCTCAGCCTCTGAACTGCCACCAAGGGCAATGACAGCAAGCAAACTTGATCAGAATAAGAACAGTCCAAACCCCTTCTACAAGAAGAGAAACCCCAGGTCAGAAAAGCCATTACCTGTCAGCATATCTCAGTGTGTTTAAGGTGTATTCACAGGAACTCATGCCTGGAGAAATCATTGCTATCTGCAGACAGAACAAAAAGCCTCAGTAAGTACTGTGTCTGCTGGCTTTTTGTCACAGTTGCTATGGTCAGTGGAGGAAGAAATTAACTTGACTGGTTTTCACAGCAAACCAAAGCTCTGAGACTTCAGCATCCCCTCATCCTAGAAGCGGGGCACATACATCTACCCACTTGCTCTGTAGTGCTCAAGCAGGCATGGGTTTGACTGTGATGTGCACGTACTCACCATACAGGTCCTCGAGTTTGCTCCTATGAAAGAGTCTCTTAGCACCTGGGTCAGCTTGCTCTCCCGAAAAGGGGTGTGAGATTTGTTCTGCCCTAGGGCTCGAATACATTCCTAGGGAAAGACAACTTTTATGAATGCAATGTCTGCAACTTCTCAATTCTGCAAACTACTAGCAAATAACTGCTGGTAAATCATCAGGCTGGAGAATGATCACCACTATTGTTCTGTAAGCAACCTCATAGCTTTTTAAATATATTCAAGGTGACTGCCTCAGTCACACCTGGTTTATCCAGAATATGAAAAAGGCAGACAACTTGAACAAAGTTTTCAATGGCTGTAGTACCATCTGGCCTGACAAGACAATACTGCTTTTTGCAGTGATCGCAGGCTCACTATCAAGGTTGCTTAAATACAAAATTGGGATCTTTTTGGCTCTTATTTTTTCTCTGTCCTAGAAGGAAAAAGACCAGATATCCTAGGAGATAAATAAACAGTGTGTTGATAAGCACCATCTTCTCACTGTGTAAATGCTCACCTTCAGAGCCAACAAGCTCTTGTTGATTTCTGCCCCTTCCATTCGTGTCTGCCGATCAGCACTAGATGTATCTGCACCCCTTTCATTTCCTGCCAGATCCACCAAGGAAAATTTGCCAAACATTTTTCCTTTTCGGCGCAGTATGATTTGAAAACAAGCATGGGACCGTGACGAGCTGGCATTTGCAAAAGTCTGCCCAGATGTCCTACAGCGAAGATGAAACAAGATTAGAATTGTCACAGAACACACAACAGATCATGACAACAGTAGAAAAGGCCTGAGGTCCTTGATTTAAAAAGGTTTATTCTACATATTAATACCTTGTATTTGCATGAATTATGGATTTACCTCTGATATAAAAGCACAGAAGGACTACTGTGAGAAATATTTGAACCTACCTCTCAATTTTGAAGAATGAAGGCTATTTAAACTGCTTCTCCATTGAACCAACCTGCACTGGAATGTTTGCATAACTACAAGTGTTTCACATGTGCTTGGAGCTGGTAGCTCTACCATGCTCCAAGGGAGACACCCCTCTAGCACTGCATCTCCCTGCAGCACAGCAGCCCACAGCTCATTCTCCTAAAGCCTCTGCCACCACACAGGGAGCAAGGCAAGCTCCCCACTTCACAGCATTAGATGTGCTGATGCACTTAATGTCACAGTAAATGCCCCTCTCCAGCAAAACTGCTTGTACTTGCTCAGCAGAACCTTAAGGGTCAACAGCCCAGTCATGGCTAACTGACTGGAGGTTTACAAGTTATCAACCTCCCGCTGTGACCCTCACCATCAGAAGGTTGGCAGGTTCACTTCCCCCTCCCTGCATCCCCACTGCTGGGGAGAAGGAGGTTGTCCTAGAATACTGCCATGGGAAAACAGAGTCTGAAAGGGTGAAAACCACAAAGTTCTTGACTTAGTTGTCAGCCAAAAGCATGCAGAATGCTGAATGAGCTTTGCATGTGCAGATAAGAACATCATAAAAGTAATATAGAAGCCAAGAAATGTTTCTGCCAATTCTCAGTATAATCAGGCTGGTAAAGTTTGCCAATAAAAACTTGATGTTCAGAAGTCCCTGATTAAAGACACATTGGTATGACAGGAGATGTCCCAACCACAGCCTGCAGCCAGCCTGGCAGGGTGATGAGTCAAGCTTGTGGCTGTCCTTCACCACCACCTCTCAAAGATTCTTCAGACAAGATCCTTGCATGGCATGCAGTATTTTTTCCTACCAGAGCTCATTTGGCCCACAGTTAAGCCAAAACACTTTTGCAACTGTAGCCCGAGGACAAATGCTCTTCCTTGTTCTTATAAGCAACTACCAGTGCCTCTGTCAACTGGGCAATACTCTTAAAAGTACAGATACATAGAGTATGCTCAGATCAACTCTATCACCTGTGCAAGCAATGTCCTTATGTGAATGGTTTGTCCAGAGATGTGAGAGCATACTGCCACTATGAAAAGAAGGCTCAACCCATCCTTGCCTTTATTCTCCAGTTGTCTCCATTTGATACAGTGTCTGCCTACTTGTAGGCATTAACAGACCTGCTCCTGTTTGAAGGCATGACAGGCCTAGGCTGCAAAATCAGTTACATGTTTTACAGACATTGAGTGTAACTCAACATGACAGTTTCCACATTGCTTTTAAGGAACCAAACCTGCAGGCACTGCCCATCTCAATCATCCTGATGACATCCTCAGCACAGCTGACTTGTCTCTCTTGGAGGCCAACAACCTGGACTTGCTGCTTGCCATCTTCCAGGACTCGAAGCTTTGCCTTCTTATTCAACAGGTCAAACACCTGCATCCAGGCAACAAGATCAAGGCAAATCTAAGTGTAGTCTTTTAGGGTAATTTGCACTGTTTTTATAGAAATTTAATGCCAAAATAGCACATGCTTAACATACCCTTCCAATTCAGGTCTATTCAGTTCCAATTCAGAAGATGCAAATAAGTTTCATTCAGCTACTTATCAAGCACAGTCAAAGAAATCTGGCAAAGATTAAAAACATACCTTCCCATTGTATATTTCAAAGAAAGTCACATAGACTTCCAAATCCTGTTTCCTGTACCTGGGTTGGCTTAGAAGAAGGAAGACATCTTGTGCTAGTGAAGAAAAGGGAAAAGTTTAACTAGGTTAAAACACATTTTAGTTGCCACTAGAACACCTTTCAGATGAACTCACTATAAGGCAGTGTCTAGTAGCTGAATGACAGACTTCCTACCATGTAAACAGCTTCAGGACCAACCTCATCTAGGAACTGAGACAGTTGGGATGGAAACGGAAGTTTCTGCTTTAAGGGTCACCAGCAGACAGCAGTGCTTACTGGTCTGGCTTGGTCAGTACAAGCACATTACCCCCACATTGGCAGGACATTAGGACATACACTTTTGGCTTGGACAGGCTTGAAGAATCATGTATTTGCTTGAAGAGCTTCTTGCAGACAGCCTAGAAGATACTCTTCTCTAAGCATCTCCATTTGCTGCTATTTGGAAACAAAACACCACACTAGCTGGTCCTTTGGCTGGATCCAGTACAACCTGTCATGATTAAAGGGCTTCACATTTTTAAGTTGGGCTCAAAAGCAAAAGTTTTCCTTCAGAGCCAGGTCATAACAGCTCATTTGTAAGGGACTATCAAACAATTTTCCTTGTTTCAATAGCCTCAGTGCACAGGCCATTTTCACAATATGCCTTTCAAAAGCAAAAGTAGAAGAGGCCAGGGTTCATTGTGCTTCACTAAGCATTATTGCCAGGAGGAGCTGCTAAAAGCATTTGTTGTCTGTAAGCCTTCTATATGTGCTAGGATTTTTTCCATGTAATGCTTAGAGGAAAAAAGTAAATCAGGATTATATATATATTTATATGTTTTCTATTTAGCAAGCTGTATATCAGAAATAGGTAGTCTGCTTCATTTAAGTATTTCCAAACACCATCCTTAGCTAAGGAAATAATAAAACAGAAGTAATCAAAATTAAGTAGTTCAGCCCAGTAAGCATCAAAACTAGAAGATATGTCAATTTGTTTCAAAAATATGTATCTTCTGATGAGCTAGTGTTTAATAGCAGGCCGACCTGGGATGTTAGAAGCTGGAAAGAAAATACTGTTTGTGAAACACTAGCAATAACTAAGTAGTTATACCTCCTACATAAACTCCACTACTTACTGCTGAAAGCACAAATGCTTTTACTTGGGAATACTTTGAGTATCTATAAAGAAACAGACTTTACTATTTAAGGAAAAGCACAGTTTAGACTCATATCTAAAGAATCAACTTACATGCAAAAGCATATATTCCCTTTGAGGCATTCTGTGTTCTCCCAGAGAAGTCTCCACCCATAGTCTGCAAAGAGAAAGGCCATCACTGTTGTAGGGTATACTACAAGCAAGGCAGGTTACCTTATTTTAGTCTGAGAACACACTAGGAAATCATCATTTATAAGTTCCAGTGTCAGTAGGATTATTGCAACATAGTGCAATTCAGGATAAAGTTAGCTTTGTGCTTCCATATCACTTGAGAAAGATGAGAGAGACTATGCAAAGCAGCAGCTCCATGCCTATAAGGCTCTGCAGTGCTGGCTCTCCATATGAGTTCAAAGGAGTTGTTCCTCCAAGTAGAAATGCAGGGCCTTGGCAGTGAAACCAAACAGCCTAATTAGTTAGGAGCTAGATTTGCTACTGCTTGCAAAAAAATGACTTGCATGGTATCAAAACACATCCATTTTCTAGACCAGAAGAAACTTTTTATTTCTGAAAGTATTCCTAAATACTTTCAGTCCTCCCAAAACTTTGGCTGCTGTTACCTGGTCACTTGCGCTACCATTTTTAATACTAGACAGGAAGTCATTTACAAGACTAGTTGGTTCAGTTTTTTAAACTTCTTAAACAAGAGATGTTTTCAATCTACCAGGGTTTAATAGGTATCACTAGTTTCAAGGTGCTGTTACAATTCTTTCACTAATTCTGTGCTCTAGGATCAGGAAGGAAAAGTAGCTTCCTTGCCTGTGGTTTAAATGTTTCAAGGTTGTGTCAGATCAGCATATTTATCATCAGCCTACATCAAAAAATTGAAAAAGCTTATTTATTACTAGAAAAGTCTCCAAGTAGTATGGAAATTTAATCACAATACAGGTATGTATAAATTCTACAGCTCACTGCAAAACATTAATAATACGAATTCCTTGACTAAACCTTGCATTTAAGGCTAGAAGATAGCAGGGTAGTCTAGTCCAGTAGAGATAACTCTGATATGAAGTAAAGGCTTCTTGCAGGACAAGAACAGAACTGGCTCCTATGTCATGGTATGAGGAATGAGAATTTTCCACTGGTCTTTCCAGAAGGCCAAAATTAAAAACAAGACACAAATTGCTGAAAACTTCTAGCTTAACACCTTTGAGGTGGAAAGCACTCTCTTTCTTTTAGATCTGGAACTGGTAGACTGGAAGAAGTGGTTAAAAAGTAACTACCCATTCAGAGCTAATATCAGACCAGTTAAATGTCCACATGCAAAATGAGGCTTATTCTTATATAACCACTAAAGCTTTTGGAATTCCTCTAAACTGAAAGTGCAATATAGACAATATTTTAATTCATCTCTGAAGCAGGCTAAATACTCCTGTTTTGCAGACTGAAATTAGAGACATCAGTTTGATGCGAGTAGTAGTCCTAACACATCCTTAACACATCCTCAGTTTTAAGTCTTCAGTAAACCTACTGTGGATGATTTAGTATGACATTCCTCAACTCCAAAGGAAATGTGCTAATATGCTACAGAAAAAGATGATAAACTACTTAAAATATCACTAATTATATAATTATATAACTATTTACAAAATAACTAATCAAGACAAAAACAATTCAATATACTTATACAATCCTTATGTAATTCTATTAATTATTTCAGGGAGCTTAAATATACTTAAGATTAAGCACGAAAATTTGAGACCTTAGAGAAAATAACTTACATGTGTCTTGCCACTGCCTGTCTGGCCATATGCAAAACATGTTGCTTTTCCACCCTCAAAGATAGTCTGTACAAGAGGCCTAGCAGTGAACCTGGGTATTCAGAAGGTAAAAGACAGGTAAAACTTAATTCACACTCAGCTTTCCCCCCCCCCCCCCCCCCTCAGGAGGCTTAGTATAATACTTTGAAAGACAGATAAAAGCAAATTCTTAAGAATCATAGAATGCCTAAGGTTGGAAGGGGCCTCTAGAGGTCATCTAGTCCAACCCCCTTGCACATGCAGGGCCACCTAGAGCATATGGCACAAGGCTGCATCCAAGCAGGTCTTGAAGATCTCCACAGGAGACTCTACAACCTCTCTGGGCAGCCTGTTCCAGTGCTCTGTCACCCTCACTGTCAAAAAATGTTTCCTTGAGTTCCTGTGGAACTTTTGGTGCTTAAGTTTGTGGCCATTTCCTCTTGTTCTGTCAGTGGCCACTACTGAATAGAGGCCAGCCCCATCTTCCTCACTGCCTCCCTTGAGGTACTTGTACACACTGATTAGATCCCCTCTCAGCCTTCTCTTCTCCAGGCTGAACAGGCTCAGCTCCCTCAACCTCTCCTCATAGGGGAGATGTTCCAGGCCCCTGATCATCCTCGTGGCCCTGCACTGGACTCTCTCCAGTAGCTCCACATCCCTCTTGTACTGGGGGGCCCAGAACTGGACATAGTACTCCAGATGTGGCCTCACCAGGGCTGAGTAGAGGGGTAGAATCACATCTCAACCTGCTGGAGACACTGCTCTTAATGCACCCCAGGACCCCATTGGCCCTCCTGGCCACGAGGGCACACTGCTGCCTCATGGTCAACCTGTCGTCCACCATGACGCCCAGGTCCTTCTCAGCAGAGCTACTCTCCAGTAGATCAGTGCCCAGCCTGTACTGGTGTCTAGGGTTGTTTCTCCCCAGGTGCAGGACCGTGCACTTGGCCTTGTTGAATTTCATGAGGTTTCTCTCCGCCCAGTTGTCCAGTCTGTCCAGGTCCCTCTGGATGGCAGTGCAGCCCTCTGGGGTGTCAGCCACTCCTCCCAGCTTCGTACCATCAGCAAACTTGCTGAGAGCACTCTGTGCCTTTATCCAGGTCATTGATGAACAAATTGAACAGGACTGGACCAAGGACTGACCCCCGGGGGATACCGCTCAACACAGGCCTCCAACTAGACTCCACACTGCTGATTATCACCCTCTGGGCTCTGCCATCTAGCCAATAAGAAATCAACACTAAAACTAAGCTTTACACTTTTCAGTCCATAGATTTCCTCCAAAGTCACTTCACATATACTTCAGATAGCAGTTTAAGCAAGGATGCCATCTGGCCAGAGATCTGTGCTTTTATCTTGTAACTCATTCCTAGTAAAAAAGCATTACCTGTATACCATTTCATTGGAAGAGGTTTCATCAAAGGAGAAGTCAAATCTAAATGCTTGGGTTTCTAGGTATTTTGTTAGATCCACTTTCAGCTTTGGCTCATGCACCAGCAGGACACACTTGCTGGGAACAGTAATCACATCACATTCCTTTTTGAGAAGTTCTGTTAATGAAAAGACCCTCATTTTTAACATGAATAAACAATGTCAAACAGCTTCAAGTCATAGCTGTCCTGCCACTAAACTCACCTTGTTTATTTAGAGGGCGTTTCCTGACACAGACACAAATTCTATGTTCTTCCATCTAAGAGAAATGTGAGAAAACAAGTGTAATTCCTTCCTTGAGTACAAATAAAGTAGTCAGAATATGTACATGCAGTGGTCAGTGGCATCAAGATTTACTTACTGGGTCAGTTATAGATATTGGTTGGCAGTCCAAAGTTGCTCTGAATTCTCTGATCATCCGTGCAAATTCCCAATTTGGACAGCTGCTGTCAAACTCCTGCATAAAAAAAAGAAAAAGAAAAAAAAAGAAAAATGAAAGGAATTAATCTACTAGAAGGTAAGAGTAACCTGCCATAGCCCCAAAAAACAAACATACAAAAAAACCCAGCCACCACCACCAAAAAACAAACCACCACCAGAGCATGTTAAACAACCAGCTGCACACAATCTTGAATTTTTACTTAAAGGCAGCAAGATTTGGATTTTTCTGATCTAGAAATAATCCATCCTTAAAAACAGGAAAAACAAAGCCTAGCACTATCTTTTCACTTGTGTCCAAAATATGGCTTAGTTTGACTTCAGGGATATATTAGCCCATAGAATCTTTTTACTAGTGTATTGTAGAGAATACTCCACCTGTGCACGTTTTGTCCTGATTTCACTGATCTGGGCTCTCTTTTCTTCTCTCTTGTTTTTCATTTTCTCCATCTCTTTCACAATGTTAGACCTTCTCCGAACTAGATAAAAATCAAAATGTTTCCTCATACTCATTTTTCACTTTATACATAAGCACAGCATTTTCCAAATACTTCCAGCTTTGCCATGTTACTGAGAGACTAACATGTACAAGAAAAATCTTCAGAATGTTTAATTCCATTACTTCTATAGTGCTTCTTTCTCAAAGCATGTCTGCCACCTCTAGAGGCCAGCTAGCAACACATACCATGACTCTGAAGTAAAGGTGGTATCTCTGAGGAGATAGTCCTTTAATATGATTACACATTTAAAATATATTCAAAATTTAGCTTAAAGACTGACCTTTTAGTTTTAAAACCACCATTTAAACTTTGAGTGTACAGAGCAGCAGTCCCTGTGATGCATTGCTGATGACCAATGTGTCTCTTTTTAGGCACTGGACCCCATTACCTGGGTTTGATGAAGAGCACATTCTAGCAGGAGGCAGATGTTCTTCCATATTTCCATTTTCGTTTGTCAGGGGAGGCTCTGTGGCACAGCTCAGCCTGCTAGCCTTGGTCCTGCCAGCTGCAGAAAGACAGACCAAAGACAATAATTAGATCCTAAAGATCAAGAATAATTTTATAATTTATAGAGCCCCATATGACTGAGGAAAGGCCTATTAATAAGCTTTTAATCTGCTCCAATTCATAAGCAGTCTAGCACTCCATGAACTATCTGTCTCATTTAATAAAATAATATCCTCTTGAATAGGTTTTTAACTTCCCTGTCACTCTAAACACTAAAAGCCCCCAGCTTGGGGAAAGGAGCATCAACTGCTCTTCAGATCAGGCTCCTGCATGGGGAAGGTTGCAGAGCATATAGTCAGCAACATTAAGACACTTCCCTCCCCTCTCTAGCAGTGCAAATGTCACTTTTTGCTGCTAAACAGATTCCATGTCCATGACTGCCACTCTGGTTAGAGTATGTCTTTCTTCCATTCTTATTTCTGAAATCCTTTGAAAAAATCTCTTCAGGAAGAAGCCTGGAATAATTTAGTCAGAAACCTCTTAGCCTCCCTCTTTTTAGATCCGAAGGAGCTGGGGGAGGGAAAGATGGGAGAGTTGTTCCTTTTCTTAGGCTTACAGTGTACCTAATTAAATACATATGTAAATATCTTCCTTCGATTTAACAATTCTGGGTTTTCTCCACTCACTAGGAATTGCTGTGTTGTTTCTGGTTTGTGTAGAAGTGCAGGGATCCACCTCCATTTCATTTTCCTGGTGATTGCTCTGAGACTCTGTGATAACAGACATCCTGGTGGAACGGCCACGCAAACCTTTGGAGATACAAACTTGAGGTCAACATCAGACACTCAGGATTTTCCAAGTAATTGTATGTACACACAGGTATAGAACAGAAGGCACCACGGTGTGGTTAAAAGGACCACTCACTCCTCAGGTACATTAAAGAAAGTACAGGGTGAAGCAAAGCTGAGAAGGTAGGTGAGTAAAAAGTGATCACAAAATGAAAAACTAGAAAAGAGCAAACTGTCTGTTCCAGATTTGTAGCGCCAGTGAATTTTTTCCAGATAGCACTAAAGATTTGCTACTACAGTGGTTCCAGAATCTCAGTAATTAAAAGAGGCAGTTCAAAAATCTTACAGATCTTTAGAAAGGCTCTTTTTGTAGACAGGCTCCATAGCCACTTATTGAAGTATATTTTTTCTTTCCCTGAGACCAAATCCCTACCCAAAGTCAATTGTAAATCTTCTAGATGAAGGGATTGGAACATATTTTTTGATGTACAGAAAGCAAATCTGATATGGAAAAAAAATCTGAAGTGCAGTGTATGTGAATATCAGAACTACCGTCACCTCTAACAATCACAATAATTTATCCAGAATTAATCACTATTATTTTCAAGGAATTTTTTCTTCAAACCACAGATTAATTCACATTCTAGATCAAATTCCTGAAAGCCCGTAAGATTTCCTCATAGCTCAGGAAATTCAGCACTTGTCTCTAACTCTTTACCTGGAATCTTCTGCTCTGATGCAGAGACATAAGGTGTCACAGCTGCAACTTATGGACAAAACTCAGCAGCATTTTTCTTGAATGAAACAGTGCCTTAGGCCAACTGAAGGACTTGCTGCATCTAAATGGGTTTGTTTCAAGCAATTCTTGTACTAGAAAATACACAGCACCTTCCATAATTCTGAGTTGGAGAATTTAGCAGTAGATGCTTCTCAGTTAACTCTAGAAGCACTTTACTTTCACTGCTCCCGCTTTCCTGAGGAGCTTGATACAATACACATGACATCCTGAGATGGAGACAGACACCTCCTGATCTTTGTTATTACTGAAGCCAATGATAGTTTTCTAATTAGTGCAGCATAGAGTTTGTAACAGAATGGAAACTCCTGGTCACAAAGGATTTAATAACATTTGAGGAACACTGAACACGTTGCTTCCCTTGGGTGCTCTGAACAGGTCTTTGGGGGTAAATGTGTCTGTAGCAAAGGCAACAGGCATTTCAGATTTGCAGCTAGAAGCTACATTTCAGAAAAACAGTGACCTCTCAACATTTTTCTATCAGGCAATGACTGGATTAAAACTCCTGTATTTCTCCAGTTCACTGCCCACTTCCATCAACTGACCTGTCCACAGAAAGTGGACACTTATCTAGCCAGTTCAAATTTATGGATAATTCTCTGGATTTGAGGAAGATCAAGATGATAATCTAGTATAGAATCATGCTTGACAGATTAAGTTTCTCAGACTATTCCTGTGTCTCAGGGAACTATACTGTCTTCTGGTACCATGTCCTCTCTCCAGCATCACATAAAAGGGGCAGGAAAAATAGCAGTTACAGACCACTTGCATGGAAAAGCACAAGTTCTGACAAGGGATACACTAAGAGAATTAAGTCTGTAACTACTAAGCCTTAGCATGATTTAAGTTAGCTGCTACTTTCAACTCACAAAAAGCCACAAGTAAACTAAGTTAACAGAAAATAGAGCAGATGGGAGTTTTCCAACTCCTGACACCTCAAGAAAAGCAATTCCTCAGCATTTCCACCCTTTCAGATGTCTCAACCTTCTGTGCTGGCTTTGCTGAAACTGTTGGTCTGACAAGCACTCAGTGAACTGCAGCACACCAGCTAACATTTCAGGTGCCTAATCTGAAATGTCTCCATAAGTAAAGCTCAAGATATTGCCTAGGGGAACTGTCAAAAGATGAGATAATCATTTATCATGACTATTTCCTTCTGTCCTTTCCACTTTCATTCTGACACTTCTTATCTTACATTTTGTCGTTTGCGGCATTAGCCAAACTCCATGTGAAAGTTTACAAGTCATTCCAACAGGAACCGCCTAGTGACATTTAGAACAGCGTGAAGGGAAGAATTACAGCAATGCTGTAGAAAAGGGCAGCACATCAACAAATGCCACCTTACAGGAACAGGACAGCATTCTGCTGGCAAGGGTCTGCACTCGGGAACCCAAAGTGTTTGTACAAACTAGCATGCTCAGAAACACTAATTTATTAGGATGCCTTAGACTACAACATTGCAAGTAGGACTGAAGACCTCCTCTACTTCACTTGCTTATAGCGGAAAGAATATTTTCTCACCTTCACGCGGAGCAGGAATTTTTGAAAGGGTTGTTCTGCGTTTCTGGAGGAAGAAAGGAATGCTATAAGTAATCAGAATAAGCCATAAACACTTAGCATAGCCCTAAAAGACAACATTAATATAAAAAGACTTTCTGATCAAAATCCAGCTATAAGATAGAACACGCAAGTTAGAGACCTCAAACTCTATTGTTAAGTATTGTTTATAACACCTGTTTTTCAGGCTGCTGCTGTTGACACTCAGGAAAGGCTAAAGTACATAAAAGCACTTACCTGTACGGCTATATTTTCTTGCAGAGGAAGGTTTTCTTTCACATCTGCAGATGGTATTTCTTCTGCTAACTCAGGATTTATTGTTATCACATCGCAAATGTCAATCTACAACAGCAGAGGCAAGATTTTTACAGAATGAAATATGTTGCGACTGCTTACTACAATTTTTTTTGCATTGAGTTTTATCATAGGCAAGCAAACCTGGCCCACTGCTTGCCAAACGCTAGCTTAAAGTTGCCTTGACCAACAAGGTAGTCCATATTCCCTCTGGAGAGTCTCATACACCTAAGCATGCTAAAAGAAACGGGCTAGTTAGACTATTTACCCTCATCTGCCAAACAGCACACAGCTCTGCAGGAGCCATGGAGCACTTCTGGAGAGAGAGGCAAAGCACATTTGGCATCAACTGCTTTAATCCCTTAGAGCTAATCTTAGTAAATCTCAGCTGCTCCAACTCTGTGCAAGAAGAGCATTAAAGGTTTCCTGTGCAATTGCACTTGCTGTGATAAACTTCAAAGTGCTACTTACACCTTGGAAAATGAAGGATTTGGCATTTAATCCATGACAAGTCAGGTCACCTGCATTTTGCCTTACTATTGCAAACAATTTCACCTAAGGGCAGCTTGAAGCCTCTGCGTGACCCTCCAGTGAAGTCATAATCCCGCGTTCTGCACTTGGAAAGGCACCGTCACAACAATCGTGGGGCAGCAGGAGCCACTGGCAGGCAGGCTGGCAAGGGCAACCTCACACAAAAAAAACATTATCACGCATTTTGGTCTTTCAAACCTAAACTTAAGTAATTCTAGTATTGCAGCAGCTTACACCAGAATTTGTCTGCAATCAAAGCAGCACAAAAATCACACCAGGATGTTCTTAAGTCCTGAAATAATCTTTGATTTGATTAAAAGGAAAGCCCGTGCAAAGAGCAAAAATAAGCAAGCAAGCCTCTGTAAAAGGTGATCCCCTTTTCTCATGCAAGAGACATAATTGTTAACTAACAAATATGACTTTATACAAAAACAATAATAATTACAAAGAGAATCAGTTCAGAAATACACTTATGTGGACAGTGCATAAGCACATAAGCATATTGTGAACAGCCTGTTCATAGAGGCATTATAATTACACACACAACTAATTCGACAGTTATATTTGCAGCACCAGATATTTGTGTGGAGCGTACATGCAAATGGCATGAGACTCACTCAAAGAGCTAGTCAGTGACAGAAGATTTTACCTGAGCTACCAGGGTAACTGGCAGGACAAACATGTTTTATTGCTTTCCAGAAGAGGTTTTGCTAAGTGGCAGCTGCATCACCCTCAAGAGCCCTGGACTTCCACCTGCCTTACCAACTTCACACACAGTTTTATTGCACAGGAATGAGGAGGTTTTAGAAACCAGACTTAGCTCACTTAATATACCAGCTGAACAAACACACCTCCACTAAAACCCTTTGCCTTGTCCTGCTACATGGAAAGCTTAACCCGACCTGAAGGCAAGAGGCCAATTCAAACATGGCAGGTCTGTCACCAGAAGCCCATACCCCTTCTCTGCGCTTTGCTGTGACACTTCTGACTGGCACTGACCAAGAGGTGATTCAAGTGCCATTACAACCTGGTCGCAGCCAAGTCACAGTCAAGTCCCTGTATGTTGGTTTGAAGCAAGTTTTCCCCGTGCAAAATTCTTAGCATGGAGCAAGCAAAGAAGGAAAACCCAATAGCCTTGAGAAAAATACAGCAGCCCGCAGCAGAGCCAAAGAGCAGCACTGACCTCCTTGCCCTTGACAGAGCTGCCCTCGGACCACTCCACGGACACAGTGCGGCGCTCGGCGTTCACAGTGCGGATCGTGGCGTTGTGGATAAGGCCTAGGAGGAGAGCGGGGGGTGAGCGCCGCGCCCCGCGCCGCCCTCACCCCCGGCGGCCCCGCGCCCCCTCACCGTTGCTGCGCTGGATGTTGACGACGCGGCCGGGGCACACGTGGCGGCAGAAGCGGGGGTCCATGGCGAGCAGAGAGGCAGGGCGGGCGGGCGCGTCTCCCTCCGCCGCCGCAGCTAAGGCCAGGCCCCGGCAACCGCCGCCGATTTAAACGCCGCGCGCAGCCGTGCCGCGGGGCCTGCCGGGAAGCGCCGGTGCGGACTACGTCTCCCGGCACGCCTTGCGCGCGCAACGGACTACAGCTCCCGGCAGCAGGGCCTCCCGGGCACAGGAGCATGCCGGGAGCTGTAGTCCGGCGCGGCGGCACCACCAGGAGCCTGCGCGCTGCGGGGCCGCGCGGGGGCTCGGCTGCGGGCTGGGGGGAGCTGCCCGGGCCGCGGGCACCGTCTCGGTAGGGGAGACCTTCTTCTGGGCTCGGCTGCCCCAAAGGCAGTTTTGATCTGCCGCTACCGGGCGGAGCGAGGACCCCGCCAGCGGCTGTCGGGAGGGCACCAGGGCCGCCGGGCCAGGGGACAGGCCGCATGGATCGGAGGACGTGGAGTAGAAAATCGGTGAGTGCAGCCGAGAGCAGGACACGCATCCGTCGGATGCAGCATAAAGTGAAAAGCAGCAATTGTCTGTTTTTAACCAGCATTGGGTAGCTCTGC